>CM074129.1:1322299-1596445 GCA_037178625.1 Skeletonema tropicum
CCATAAATATCAATAGAGACATCAAACAATCATTGTACATCCAAGAGCACACCGTCAATAATAAACTTCAAGACATCAAAAACAACTTTGTTCTATGCAGGCAACATCACCGAAATACCTCCACCCAATAACATGCTATCACCTCAAGACATAAAAGAACACCTGATCACAAGCATCTTCAACGATGAACCCACCGTCAAAGATCTGTTCACTCTCGTCGTCGCTTTTGCAATCATTTGGTTTCTTTTCTTCTCCGCTGTAAAGACCATCGTGCGACCTCTAATTCACAACAAAAAGTGGCTCCTTGATGCAATTTCGAAGGAATATGAAAGGGGTGCAAAGAAGCAAATAGAGGATATGAAAGTCGATATGACCAAGAATGAATACATCGCCTTCTCAATGAACTCTTGGCCAAGAATGCAGGCCATTTACATACAACACCTCGTCGGGTCCTTCTTCTGCATCCCATCAATCTTAGGCGTCGGAGACCCTTCGGTTGCTTCATCGCTCGCGGTATGCGGATTGCTCAGCGAGATCGGCTGGGAGCTTCAAGACACGATCGAAATGATATTGGTTCGATCGTTCCATAAAGAGGGCAAGAAGATCTTTCCTGATGTCATTCTCATCATCTTTTTAGTGCATCACAGTTTGGCCTCTTGTCTGGGTATCCCTGTCATACTATACTATCGTCATAGCAAATTGATCCACTGGCTATGCTTTGATTTGCAATTTGCTGCAGGATTGGCTCTATCTATTGGAGAGATTACAAAGGTGCTTGATATTACCAAGCCGAGGCACCTACGTCTTTTCAAGGCACTCAACTTTATTGCTCTCGTGACCATGGTTTGGACAAGGATCATTCATTGGACATATCTCACAACTACGTTGTTTATCACTTGGTACAATGACAAGGCATGGGCATTCCTCTTCTTCGGGATAGTGTTATCGACTGCATTCACAGGCTTCAACTATGTCTGCTGTGTCAAACCATTCTACAAGAAGTTTGTCAAGTTCCTTTACGTCTCTGCGGAATACGAGGCGTTGCCTCCGGATGCTTCTGCAGATAGGAGGCGATCCTCTGTGATTCAACTTGATTTGGCAAGGGCGGAACTGCTTGAGGCGGAGCTGGCTGATTTTCAATCTCTATTCGAAAAACGAGAAGTTTCAAGAAGGCAATCTGTGCCTGTATTGCGTGGTGTTCGTAGGGGATCACTTTTGGCATTGCAGTTGCAACAGTCAAAGTCGTTTGGGTATGATATGACAAAGTCAAAAGATCTGTAATCTGTATTTAATTTTCTTCGTTGTATAACACGTAATTGCAGATATAATTAGACATGCTAGCTGCAACACAATTAAGAATTACATTACACATTATATCTCTACAGTATGATTCTGATGCATAGGTTCCCTCCTGTCCAAATTGCTTAGTCCATTCAGTACTTCTCTGACTCTTCCTTTGAAACAGATGATAACGATGATATAACAGAAATTTTTTAAAGCACGTCTGATTAGCCCTCGAGGGGCGATAAAATTATGACTAACCAACATGTGTGCTGCGTCGTCAGTACTGATTCTTCATATATATACTCCCTCCACAGCTGTTTCTCAGATTGCACACCAATCTTTGAAACAGGTGATACAAAATGTCTCAGAATAGTCTCATGTCGTAAACTAATAATCAATCTCATGCCCTAACCCTAACAATTACACTACAAATGATACCTCTAATGATCCTGGTGCACAGCCTCTATGTTATGCTCCCTCTTGTCCAAATTGCTTCGTCCATTCAGAATACTTCTCCAACTCCTTCTTCGACACAGAAGATACAGAATGTCTAAGAACAGACTCAAAATCCTTAACACATACATCCGGTGCCTTTAGCTTTTTGGATGGAACATCCCACAATTGCATTCGAATTGCTTTGCATTTTGGACAAGTGTACTCTTTGTTTGGTGGGTCAGATGATAATTTTGGTGGACAGTAGGGGCAGTTCGGGTATTGATCACAGGGCATCAAATATTCCCCCACCGGCATGAATTGCTGTGCCTGTTGGCATCGTCTCAATGGTTCCATCAATGCCTCCTTCACCAAAACTTTGATGTCGGATCCCGACGCCCCCTCCGTCAACTTTCCAAGAGTATCAAAATCACTCTCACTCAGATTATTAGGAGTATCACCCAAATGCAACTTGACCATAATCGCTCGTGCCTCCGGCTCCGGCAATGGGATATAAACTCGCTTCTCGAATCGACGTCGGATAGCCGCATCCAACTCCCACGGGACATTAGTCGCACCAAGCACCAGTACATCCCCCTCATTCTTCCCCACACCATCCATTTGTACCAGAAACTCCGTCTTGATCCTCCTCGCCGAGTCGGATTCACCCTCCGTCCGACTCCCACAGAGGGAATCCACCTCATCAATAAATATAATTGCCTTGGAACCCGGTGACTCTCGTGCCATTTCAAACAAATTCCGTACCAAACGCTCACTCTCACCCTGCCACTTGGACACCAAATCCGCACTCGACACCGAGAAGAATGTCGAGTCCGCCTCAGTCGCCACCGCCTTGGCCAAATAACTCTTCCCCGTCCCCGGAGGCCCGTACAATAAAATACCCTTGAACGGCCGTCGTTTCCCCGTGAACAATTGAGGAAATCTCGTGGGTAGAATCACCGTCTCCTTTAAACTCTCCTTGGCCAACCGTAGTCCTGCCACATCGTCCCATTTGACATTTGGTTTTTCAGTCACGACTGCACCGCTGAGTGCTCCACGTAACTTTTGCTTTTCGGCATCGGCAGTGTCATCTTCCTCCCCCCTCTTGAGGGTTCCTGCTCCCCCTGCACCTCCTCCACCTCCACCATTCTTTTCAATCTCGGCCTGCTTATTCAAATAATCACGTAATTCCTCCGCCCGCTTCATGTACCCCTCGACACGTTCCAGAATCAACTTTTTGCGAGATTCATTCTTTTCGTATTTTAAGCCGATTGTGAAGCGGGAGAGGGCATCGCGGTAGAGGTTGAGGGCGGTTTGGTAGTCGTTGGCATTGTCGGCTGTTATGGCGCGGGAGACTATTTCGATTGCGTCGGGTATGAACGTATTTTGCATGGTTGTTTTTTTTGTTATTGTTATCGTTATTGCTGTGTATTATTGTACGCTACTCTACCGACCACCTGCCGAAGATGGAAATGGATCTAATCTTGCTTTTTGTTGTGTTGGTGTTGGTTGCTTGTGCTGGCTGGCTTGTGCGTTGAGAAGAAAGATCTGTTCGTGGATTTTGTGTCGTGATCTTCGATCTTCGCCCACGAAAGCGTGTAGTGTGTATGGCTGTGGGCAGGTTTCTTCAATACAAGACCACAAAACTTCCATCCACCCGAACGCAAGATAGACATGAACGCCGACCATGGTGCCATCCAAGCAAGTTGAGTTGAATCGCTAACAACATCGAAGTAATAACATCCTTGCACATGATGTGTGTAAAAGCTGCAAGAAGCTGTAGTAGAAAGGGTGCAGATAGAGCTGATTGCTACAATAGAGTTAAAACGCTCATCTAATAAGTATGAAAGCAGCCTTTCTAATTGCCCTACTAACACGTGTGTTTGCCACCGCTGGAGCCAAGAACATCAAACCTCTTGGTAGAGGTAGAGATGGTAGCAAACACCTCCGTCGTGGTGACGCTGCAACCAAAGAACTCCTCCATAAGGCCACCCCTTTTCAACACAAACACAACCGTCGTCAGTTAGAAGGTGCCAACGATCAGCAAGCATATGAAGTAGATGGATCCTACAGCATCTCCTTCGGTAAATGCATCGATATCAAAACCAAGAGTGAGGATCTATTTAATGAAAACTACATCGACCAAGTACAGAATGGCAACATCTTGTCGTTGAAATCATATGTTCTCTTTTATGCATGTCAGAACGACTCCTCGTATGGATATGGGTGTTTGGAAGATGAGTCAGATGTGTACATGGTTGATTTGGCTTCGTACTTGTCGGTTGTGGGGATGAGACAAGTCAATCAACGGAGTGATTACTGTGAGCTTTGTGAGAAGAACCAGGAGTATTGGTAAGTTGTACATCATGTTATATATATATATATATATTATATTGTAGTGAGAATCAAGAGTCTGATTTGACGGCTTGTTTTCTAATATTTTGTTTCATATGCTGTGCTTTACTTTGTGTAGCACTGCGAATGTTTATGAGCAGACTGCTGCTGCGTATGGAAAAGGTAATAAGAAAGGTAATAACAATAATGGTGCAGATGGTTCCGAAGATTATGCTCAAGCTGAGCAGGATTCAGAGGACCAGGTTGAAGAAGATGATATTGATGAAGAGGGTTATCAGGCAGAAGAAGTAGAAGACGAAGATGCTGATTATGTTGATGAAGATGATTCATCATCTATTGACGAAGATGATGATATTTATGTAGCAGAAGAAGTAGAAGACGATGATGCTGATTATGTTGATGAAGATGATTCATCATCTATTGACGAAGATGATGATATTTATGTATCAGAGGATCATGGAGAGGAAGAGGAAGAGGCCCAGGAGGAAGAGCAGGATGAAGAAGATGAAGGAGCCCGCAAACTCGAACAACAGTTCGATTGTAGCAGATGTGATGAACTTCTATGCTTTTCCAATGACGCTGATGATGATGCTTTGGTCACTGAAGCTGCTGATAGAGATGAGATCGACACTTACGTCGCAGCATGGATCGAAGAGGTAGTCAATTGCAAGCAAACTGACCAGTTTATCAATGGCATTCCCATCTACATCGGTCCCATCTGTAGCGATTACGCAGATACGTTTGAGATTGGAGCATTCTTAGACGAAGACTGTAGCATTCTCACTAACCTTGCATCGTTTGAGAGTATCGTCGCTGCTGAACAGCAGAGCGATGAGAGTGTTGATGTCTCTAGGTATGCAATCAACTCATTGAAGACTGCCTCTTATGGAACCATGACCTGTCAAAGTACTGACTTCGAGGGTGACGCGGAGGAGGAAGATGGAGAGGAGATGAATGATTACTGCAAGCAACTTTTTGAAAGTGATTTTGCCAGCTTTGATGATTGTGTAGCTGAAGAGAAGGAAGAGCAACAGGACGAAGCGGATGATGAATACAGTTGGTACAGTTACGACGTGGAAGATGCTGATGAAATTGGCGACGTGTGTGCCAAGGTTGCCTCATTCAATGGCGAATACAGCAATTACTATGACTCAGCAGCTAGTGGCTCGGTTCATTCTCGTTATAGGAATGGAAAACTCAACACTGAAGATTCTGTCACTAAGAGACTTTCTGCTGGCGCGATCACCGCAATCGCATTAGCCTGTACAGTAGTCATTGGGGCTACTGCCCATGTCTTGAAGCGCAAGACTGAGAAAGTTGCTACCTCCGCTCTTCACGAATCTATGTATCAAGGAGGTCAGATGAGTTAAAAATTTGAAGCGGTGTTAGGTCATCATTGTAGTTGTCATGTAGTTAGGCGTGTCTTAGGGATTTCGTTATCTGTACATTTTTAGTGCTGAAGAGTGGCAAGTGTGATCAGACATCATTATTTACTTATCCTAACCTGCGTCTTGCCCAATGAAGCACCATTCGGTACACCCAAGCACAAAAGAACACGATAACCTCACCTCCCGCATGGACTTTCCTTCAGTTTTAAGCCTAACACTCAACTGCTTCAAGAGTTCTCATCTTGGAGATGATAGATGAAGTGCGCTTCCATACTTAATCCTCGAACAATCGTATGACATGCAAATCATTATTTTATGTAAATGTAACTTAGCAGAAGAAGACCCATCAATACTACTCATCTTCGTTTGCGATAGAGATGGCGAATTTAGCAATTTCATCTTCTACTTCACTCTTCTTCTCTTTGATTCAGTCTGATCTCTAATCAAACACACGAAGGGACTTTGACCACAGAATCGATCCTTCTGTAACTTCAGATAATTCGATGCAGAGTATTGGAGAAGTTTCACCGTCTCTATCGATGCACCACTCAGGATAGCATGTTCGACTGGGGTTATTTCATGGTTGCATTCCATTGTGCTAGCACGAATCGACTCTGAAAGCAAGGCCCTAATAGCATCGTGATCTGGTGGTAGCTCCTGTGGAGGGAAAGGCCGCTCGCCCTCAAACAACACGCAAGAGCTATCACAAGCAAAATGTAACGGAGTGTTACCATCTTCATCTGTAGCGTCGCATGCAGCAGGGTTGGCATTTGCGATTGCCTTGATCAATGCAGGACTTGCTCTGCACCCAGCGGCTACATGGAGGGCATTCCGACCGAGACAATCCTTGGTGATCATCATCTCTGGACAGATCTCAATCATCTTGGCAACTACGTACAAGGGAGCGTTGAAGCGTACTACAGCGTGCAACAGTGTCATGCCGTTGAAGAATGGGCAGTTCGCAATGGTGGCCGTCAGAGCTTTAAAGATTGAAGGACTTGAAAGTGCGATGGATTCGAAAGCTGTCCAATCTTTCACTTCTATGACGTCGAGCAGAGCAATAATGGAGTTGTCGTTGACAATTACATCGGAGCAATGCACGCCTTGATAATGATAATAGCACCTTTCTTGTTCTTGAGTCCTGTCTTCCTCAATTTCAATACTCTTCTCAATTTCCATATCCATAGTCGTAGTAATAGTAGTACTAAGTAGCAAGTGTTAAGAGTAAGAGTAATAAGATTATCTCGGGTGGAACGATGGATATGAACATGATGTCGCTACTACTTATTGTGCAATGTAAGTACTTTTTTGCTTGAGACATGAGACAGATATTATATCACGGGAACCATTTAGAACGCCGGGGCTACTGGTACTGGAGTTCAAGAAGTTCAAGTGGCAATAACTTTTTTCCTACTTGTGTCGCTGTAGATACCGCAAAGTATTGTACACAATATTATGTACTCGCACTCACGACGCGACAGAAGAGAGCTGAAGGAACAATAGGTACAGTGAGTGCGTGCAGGATCAAGGAACAATGACTTCTCTTTTGAATGCAAAGTGAAAAGGGAATGACATTCACGTTATTTTTTCGCTAGAAAGAGAAGTAGCTATGTTCAGTGCTTTAACCTTTCCTTCCTTAGGCAGGGGTATTGAAATGAAACCACTTTTGTACTTCACTCTATCTATTGTATCCAAACGGGCAACTCGCTCCATCAATCTCCAACTCCGTGAAAAGGGAATGACATTCACGTTATTTTTTCGCTATATAGAGAGAGAAGTAGCTATGTTCAGTGCTTTAACCTTTCCTTCCTTAGGGGTATTGAAATGAAACCACTTTTGTACTTCACTCTATCTATTGTATCCAAACGGGCAACTCGCTCCATCAATCTCCAACTCCAATGTGTAGGTACTCCGCTGACGCTCGTCCTAGCTGCTGCGTTCTAAATTAAAGTGAAGCCTTCTTTGCAGAGAAAACCTTCTTGTCCTTGCTCCTTGTGATGATCTTCTCTGTTTTGAGACCATAGAATCCGAGGCTTCTCAAGCACGTTTGCCCTTTGCCCTCTACCTGCTGCCTGCTCTTCTGCCGCGCTGAACATGTACCGTTCCTAATCATCTGCCCAATCTATCAGATAGGTGTAGGTACCTTTTCCTACGTAAATACCTCCTTCTACTTTCTCTTCCATTGCCAATCGATCGCTACAAGCTTGACGTTCCCGTCTTCGAATTGTTTCGAGGATGAGGTTGAGCAAATCAATGAGGGAGATGGCTTCTGAAAGAAGATTTCATCTTTCCAATTATGATTTAAATTTAACAATTACTGTTACTTCTCAACTGTTCTACTATCTTTCACAAAGTAATCTTCTATCCTACATGGTGACATTTCATCCCGTGACTTGCTGCCGTGTAGCAGCATTCATATCAAGCAACTTGGAGAAGCTAAGATCCATCTGCTCCAAAGCTGGTTGATAACAACTTTCCTCTTCGAAATCTCCCAAAAGATCAGCCATCAGGAGATCTGTATGACACTCGCAGGACACTCTTGTTCGTCGCTTGACGGTGGTGGATCCTTTGAAACTGGAATGAGACATATCGGGCTCTTCAAGGCGGAATTCTGCCCTCCGGACAACGGGGATAGAATAGTAGAGGAACGGGTCGTCTTTTTTCAGTGATCGTAGGTCTTCTGCAGTCAGGGTACTGATATCGATTTCTATGGGCTCCGGGGCGCCGGGTGCAGTATTTATGTGCACTGGTTCGGACCTGAAAAGAGCCAATGATTGGTCCTTCTTGGGAGTCGACGTGGTCATTGTATCGTAAGGATGTAGTTGTATGACTTGCAGTAGTAGGTTGGCAATGATGTCTCCTTAGCTTGGTGGGCTTGGTATGGGCGGATAGTCGTGAGTTTGTTGTGGCGATTGAGATGAAGAACAGTGTTCTGGTTCCAGACATCAAACGAGAGCTGAGTCCGAGAGCTGGTAAATTATGGACATTCTGACGTGAGGCTTGAAGGGGAATGGGCGTGCACGGTCACGTCTGTTGACGCGCATCGCAGGGCCCTCTTGTACAAGGCATTCACGATTCACGGGTGAGCTCGGGTTTTACGACACTAAAACTGCATAGCTGCCACGTGAATGGAAAGCATGCCGAGAGAGAGCGCGGGTCTTACTGGCACTAAATATTGCACAGCTAAGCCAGTCTGAATGGAATAGGAATCGGAAGTTCGGGTCACCACTCTCTTTCAGTTTCAGAATATTTTTATGTACTACCTACACTTTGAAGAAGCTCGCTTATTTCATGAGAATTAAAAGAACAGGAAACGTAGTTATTTGCATTATTAAGTATGATGTCAAGCGGGCTGCGTCCGACTTTTAATTCAGATTCAGATCAAATGAAGCCGAATATGATGAGCCGAAGTCATCATCAGTAACCGAAACAAGTAGCTTGCTCTCTACGAAGACCGTCACTCTGTTTTCTTTGCTCCCAAAAATATCCAAGCTATTAATATAAAGTGTGTATGAGCCATTGGGGAGGCAAACCCATTGACTGTACACGTCAAATGGCTTCCTGTAGGGCCCACCAGCGGCGAAGACTCCTCCTGTTTCATTCATGACCTTCCAAGAGAGCAGCTGGGGGTTGGCAGCTGTAGTTACCTTGACGAAAAAGTCCCCTGCACACCAATCGAATTCTCTTCCGCTTAGCTCGTCTGCATTATATGGTAGGCTGAACACCATCTCCTCATTTACTCCAAACTTTGTCGATCCTCCAATCATGAGTGCATCAGAAAAGATTAAGTAGTTCCCTTTTGGACCAAGACCGTCGCCCCGGGTATTTGTAATATTGAATGAGTATCGGCCTGGAGGGACACATTCGTTGTAGGTCAGATTCGCACTGTGCTTCAGCGGCCCTTCCTGGACGAAAACTTCTCCCGTCTCAATGTCAAGCAACTCCCAAGTGACAGTATGACCGTAGTACTTGTGAGCATCATCCAGATTTGTCTCTATCAAAGCGAGGAAGTTCTCACACCCAGCAACGGTCGGTTTACTTGTTGGAGCTGGATTATTTGCCAACACAAACGACTTGGAGGTGGAATTCCCAATCTTGTACTGCAAATCGAGGAATTTCTCTTCCACATAAACCTGAAAGTGGCCCGGATAAGTCACTCCATCCCCATTAGAATCAAACAAGGTCAAGTTATACACCCCGTCCGGTAGGCATGCTCTCGAATAGTACAATGATCCCGGCCCCTCCTGATATGGACCACCCTGAACAATCACTTGATCCGTTTCTTGATGGTACAACTCAAACGTATTCTGCTCCGGATGATCATCCGTATAGAACACCATGAAGAAATCATTACTGCAATGTATTATCTCATCTCCATCCGGTTCATCACCATAGTATGGTACCGAAAACGAAAATTCTTCATTCAAAAAGAACGAGTCCGAACCACCTATCATTGTATCATTGGAGTAAATGAGGTAATACCCTCCCCGTTTTTCACCTAGGAGACTACCAAATCCGTGTCCTCCCGAATTGGTAATGTTAAATATATACCTCCCATTTGCAATACATTGCTCTTTCTCATCGTCATCCTTTCCACCAATAATGTAAGTTTCATCACTTTCGAGTGGTCCACCCTGCAGAATTATCTCGGAGGTATCATATTGAATTAACGTCCATGTTAATTGGTCGGTAACGCTTAGCATTCCGGTGACTATTTCAATTTCCAATATGTTGCATTCCTTTGTAGGTGATGGTGTTGGACTAGGAGTGGAGGTGGTATTTGTTGGCTGTGCTGTTGACACGATGGTGCTGTTGTTGCTGCTGCTGTCACCTTCACCAAAAAGAGTAGATTCCAAAGTCTTGACGACAGTAGGAGGAGATGATGATACCAATGTCGGTTTCATAGTAGGTAACTGAACTTCATTCCTAACATCATACGGTGGCGGTGTCGTCACTTTATTACCACCAAGATTGTTTATGTTGTCTTTTGTATTCAGCTCCTCCTCCTCCTCTTTCCAAAACACGCCAAATAATCCCGTTGCACCAGTCACCCATGCAAGAGCCATTAATAAAATTGCCACTCCAATCATGGCAACGATTTTGAGCCCATTTCGATATTTGGCAATTCGTGCGTGTGCCATTTGTACACTTTCGTCATTATCGCCGTAGTCATTGTCAGATTGACTGCTGATGTCAAACCTTACTCTCCTATTGCCATTACTATTGCTGTGGTTTTGGAGGTTGTTGTTGTTATTATTATTATTCTCAGTGTCACTACCCTTTGGTGAATAGGGAGGCAACAAGGACCCCCACGATTGGATCTCATCTGCATCATCATCATCCTTTTGAACAGTTCTATATTCCGTTTCAAACTTTTTGAATCCCAAATATTGCTTTTGTTGTTGTTGTTGTTGCTGCTGCTGTGCTTGTTGCTTCTTCTTTTTCTTCTTCTTCATGCCAAATCGATGTCGTAATTTTGTCTTCTTCTCCTTCTCTTTCGTTGGTGGTGGTAGTCCGTAGGGAGTGTTGTTGTTGGTGGGGACATCATCATTGATGGAATCATCATTGCTTTCGACTCCGGTGTAATTAAATGTATTCGCTGCGGTGGTTTGCACGTTGTTGAAGTCATCACTTTCATCTTCTGCTTTGTACGAGTTATTATCGTTACTCATATGCATTGTTTGAGAGGAAGCATTACGATCTGCGGATGATTCTTCCACGTCAGAAACCACGAGTTCACCCTGTACTGCATAAATTGGTTGAAGAGAGGGCTGCTGGGTGTCCAATAAATCAATGACATCATCATCTGCTGTTGTGGTAGACATAATATTCTGAAGTGGGGAAGAATTGCTCACATCATCACCTCCCTTTTCTTCAGCGGCAGCACTGTTATCAGGTGACTCTTCCTCCATGGTGACAACTGGCTACTGGCTACTCTTGACGGGGCTACTACTTGACACTTCTGACGATAAACTTTCAAACTGTAATTGCTTCATTGAAATAACGAACAACAACAAGCAAGACAAGGAACGAAAAATGTGAGAAGCGAAAGCACAACACAAAATACAAGAAAGGCTCAGCTAGAGATAATAATAATCCAAGCTTCGACAAAGCTTAGAGTTATTGCGGAAATCTGACGAGCTCTAGCGTAGATAGCGTGGGCGCGTGGCGTTTAATCTATTTTATTAAATAACGGTCACTTTAGGTAGGCGACACCCAAAATAAAGGCTCTGGGCGCTTTGGCAGAAATTCCTTCACGTCATGAGGTCATATCGGTCCACTGAGGACATCGCCGCCGGCATTTAGTGATGCCGACCGACGTTCCGCTCCATACCATAGCCGCCGCCTCCGCCATGGTTCTGGTGTGCACAGTGATCAAATTTTGAAAAGTGTGTGACACGGCTAGAAAAATGATGGAGGGGGCGCCCCGTTTCCCCGCTGGAGTGACCCCTGGAAAAGGCGCGCAGGCCAAGAAACCGAAAATACCCAAGCTCCATGGCCAGTGCCAAACCACAGTCATAGCTGTCTCATCTCCTTGACTCCATCAAGTGGATTTTTTTATGTACGTAGGAATCGTCCAAGAAGCGGTACCAAAGTGGCGCCATCGATCTTCGAGCACATCACCACCATGGGATTTCCGCCCGAGTAGCGTACTTTACTAAGCATTGTGCTGTTAGATCAAAGATATAATGCTCGTGATGCCTATATAAATATTTATGAATGTATGGAGCAGCTTGGTATGTACCGATTTTACATATGATGTAAAATGCAAGCCAATTAGTGCACAAGAATGTGTATCCTCAACTCCTCAGGAGCAATGAACGATGGTGTTGTAACAAATATTTCAGCACTATCGACAAGAAACACTGTTGAAATAATGAACTTTAGACGCATATCAATGATGGATATATCTTATTGTTGTATAATAATAATTTATGAGGCCCACAGATCCGTGTTATACGACATAAATGCATGCAGATAAACAACTATCTCATAAGAGAGAATACTCTTTGTGCATTCCAACGATATCAGCAGTGAAAATATGCAGCTTTATCCGTCGAACATTAATTCATCGAAACCTAAGAGCCTTAAAAAGTAGTTGAAGATCCTACTCCGATCTATTCAGACGCAATGTGGCGTCATAACAACAGCCTTCTTCGGAGACAATATGTGCACCTATTCCACCCAATCAACTTCAAGTCACTCAACTATGACCCTACATCATCAATAACCTACATAGTTGTTGTGCTGTTGTTGTCGGTTGGTTAGGTTGATTTGAATGACGTTACCATCGGAGTTGTTCTGTAAATGGCCATGATGTGTTTGTCTTGTGATGTAAAGATTGAGTTCGCCGATGATAGTGTAGGGAGTGAAATCGGATCTCTATTGTCAACTTCACGATACAAAGCGATCCTAACATATTATTGATAGCTCTTGTGTCGTGTTTAGTTGTATCTCCTTGATTAGAGGTCGGAATAGAACAATGAAATGGGTGACATTTGTTTGTAATCGATGATGTGATGTGTAGCAGCAATATTGGTGCCCGACGGAGTGCTATGGCCATATGAAGTCACTAGCAATGTGCCACACCAACACCCAATGTCTATATGTATAAGCGACAGCGAGGATTGATGGAGAGAGACCGATTGTACCATTCATATTGAGTGGAATTGGAGGACGGCAGAGGTTGTTTTTCGTGATTTCGTAGGCTTATTTTGGTTTGGAGGTTTGGGGCGAGACTATTGTAACTTAGTGGGCCAGGTAGATCAAAAGTTTCTCCGTGATCTCAGCTGCTCAGATGGGCCTAGCACCAACTAAGTTTCTGGAGAGTTGAGGAGATACGATTTTACCCACTATGCCGGCATCATGGTATTTTGGTTCATTTCCCCATGATGTTGAATTATGTGTTTTGTGTGCTTGAAAGTGTTGGAACAAAAGACGCGGGAAATTTTTGAAATGTATTTTTGCGCAAATTGGAATGCTGGATGACATCTTGTACACGAGGTACGTAGGAATCCAGTGGATGGAGTCAAGGAGATAAGACAGCTATACGTCCGGCCATGTGGTGGTCTTGTTGATGATGGAGGATGAGAACCCTCCCGCCCAAATTTGTATGAGTTCCTACGCACGTATAAAACTATTTTTCTCAAATCAAAACAAAGCTTAGCTCTCTGCGGATTTGAGCTCAGCTCGCTCTCAGCTTTTCACATCTGTACCCCATTTGTTCACAGCACAAATATTCGCTGAGAACGAGCATCCTGGCTAGGCTGACCCTGCACTTAGCCATAGAAGTACGCATTCGGTGAAGTAGCGTGCGCCTTATGCGTCATTTCCTTGATGTATGTTACCTCTTTATCCAATAGAGCCCCTGCCTTTGGACGTCTAACCCCTTTCCTACGAAAGTAATGAGAAAGAATTCATAGAGAAATAAAGAAGAAGCTGCTTAGCAGAATATGACAGAAAACAAGATCTTAATACCGCTCTTATTTTCATTTGTGCAGAAAGAGTACGATATTTCGTGCAAAGAATAGAAGCACGAACCGTGGCTTGAGTCACTTTTCTGTACGTGGGCTGTACCTGTTCGCGAGGTTCTTTCTTTCTTTCTTTCTTGTGTTTTCGCAAAATTGATACCATTGAGAAAGCTTCTATGAATTCCAACCGTACTTATGTGGTGTCACTCTAGAGTGAGTGAGCGAGCAGCATTCAGGAATAGTCCGGTCTTTCCGCTGCTAAACATTGACCGATAGCTGCTGAGAACTCCTGGCTTTGAGATAGAACATAATACCCCTTCCATTTTTCTTTTTTTTTTGCGGCCATAAAATTGATGCCTGCTACAAGGTGCATCATCTGTCGTCTCCCACCGACCAACACTCATCATGTCCTCACCTAAGTACACCTCCACCAGCATCAGGAAGCATTCCTCCACTTGAGCTCGGGGAACCACAACTGTCAACTGCAGAAGATGAGGAGGCAAGCTCTACGCCGGACATCGAACTGTCACCTGCAGAAGAGGAGGAGGCAAGCGCTACGCCGGACATCGATTTTTTCGATGTAGAAAGCAACAGTGATGTTGATGTATCTGATCTCCTCTTCGATTTTCCCATTCATTATGTTAATGTGGTAGTGTTAGATTTAAATGCGGATGGTAGTTGAAGAATTGACGAGATTACCAAGTAACACAGACGTCTTCGATGTGGAGGACGTGAAGTTGGTGTATGCATGGGTACTGAGTCGGCGCACTTGCCTTTTTTTTTATTTTTATTGCAGGAACGAGTGAGGAGAGTATGAGAGTAGTATCCAGGCTACTACTGTGAGAGCGCTCAACGTCCAGATGTATGCGCTATGATTGAAAGCCCCCTCTGAATCAATGCTGGAGATCCCTCTGAGGATGCTCGCTTCGTAGAGGTGATGGATAATCATATGGATGCATAAGTATGTCGCTATGATTGAGAGATACCTCTGAGTAAATGTTGGAGATCCCTCTGAGGATGCTCGCTAAATAGAGGTGATGGATAATCATATTGATGCGTACTATTAGCAAGAGGGAGTTTCCTTCTAGAAAGGAACTCATTGTATAATTGGCTGACGCTCTGGAATCACTGGGAAGATCTGTTGTGCATGGCATTGCATCTTGCAGAACCGATGAGACAAGAGATAACAATGAATTGTTCTTATGAGATTTTGAAGCTATATATTGTGTCGACCACTTTGGGTATTTTCAGTGCGTTGGAGTTGGAGATCCTACTGGTGTGTCTCAGCCGAGATACTTGGTTAGTTATAGCGCATTTCAGAAGAGGATGCTCACAATTTAACAGACGACGCAGCTGGGTAGGTTTTCATCAACACTACTTTGTCAAGAGAGTTAGTTTCCAACAAATGATCGTGCATTACGCAACAAACGTTTTATTGATACTATCTTCTACACTGATGCGACGCGAAGACCACAAGGAGGTACCAACGTGTACACTTGTCCGAGTTTATGTGTCCAAAAAGGGTTCATTTATACTTGGATGAGATGGCAGCGACGGCATCATGCAGGTGAGTAGGTGTTCCAGGCACGCTCGTCTGCGATCCTTGAGCATCCAAAAGTGCGAGGAGGTACGCAGGTTTATACGAGGTGGGAATACTCTGCGTGTATTAGGAGAGCTACGCAGTGGGCTGATTTGGCGGAACGCTAGTTTGGGTTCTTGCATAATCTATCAGCTGAATTTCAGGAAAGCGACGCTCTTATGACGTTATGGGATTGCTTTGAGCGGAGGGTGCAAATCATGAACCTTACGGTACATGGCACAACAACTCGGCGGATTAAATCCATGCCCGGTGACTAGATGCACGAGCCAGATATTAGCAATATTGCGGCGTTTGGTTGGCTTGATTGATGTTATTCTTTGGAAGATAGGAACTCACAAGATCCCACACGCTATACAGTTGTTTTTTGGGGGGTGTTTGGAGCCTAGTAATGACCATGGCAGAGAAATGACTATGAATGAGAATGAACGCAGCAATTGGCTGATGTGTATGAATAATATTCGACGCAAATTTTGGGGACGCGGCGATTTTACCTCCGAGGTAGATGATGTTGAATTATCTACGGCCGAGGAGGAGACTCAGGATAAACTCTACAATGAAGTGGTTCGATGATCTGAATGATATCAGCGGCTGGCATATTCATGATGGCGAGGCGGACGCTCTTGCAATACTTGCGGATGAGCAATGAGGTTCGAAGACAATACGTGGTACCTGAGGCTGATGCATGCATTGCTTCAGGGGAGCCCATTACTGACAGATCACTTGTGGATGACCAGATTGACGTAGAGGTCTTTCCCTCAAGGGGAGGATGGCCACAAGTTGTGCAAGATGCGATATCACAGTGTCGACAAGGTCTATTGCCGAGTCGCAGTGTTGACAAAGATGGTTAGACAATGGCGTCTATCACCGCTTAGCCCTGACTACTATTACCTATGTTGTATGGTTCAATGAGAATGTGAAGGCTGAAGCGGTATTGTGCGCTTTTATTGCCCAAAATGTTCTAGAACAAGTTGCAGTTGGAGTCGATAATATACATTACTCCGAGAGATTGAAAGAATGCTGGATCATTGCCGTCAATTGATGCTAATGCTATATCCAAAAGGGAAGAAGTATATCACGATGAGGTATGATCGGAAGTGGATTCTCAGGCTACGGTTGATGAATGTTCTTGATGAGTATTATTAATTGTCGCAAGCAATGGATGCAGATGCAGCTGGCTGAAGGATCGAAATATATCAACCCTGTGCTGCGGAGATGGCCGAGTATGTGGTGCAGGATGATAATGAAGTTGCATTTCAGTGTTGTGTTCACAGTGCGGAAGCAGATGAAGATCATTACATCAGGAAAGGGTAGGTCGAGCCGCAAGATCCACGAGTGTAGTGTGAAGCCGTGCTGGTGTGATAAGTCGAGAAGTGCATGTTGCATTCCCTACGCCGAAATGATGGGTCCATCAGTCTTTGCAGGAAACACCAGAATGTATATTTCCAAAGTTATTCAGAAGCGCTATGTTGTCTGCTGTTCCGAATTTGATGTTGAGAATGAAGAAATGCTCTGATCTAGCGAGAGGTTCACGGAAGTCGTTTTGCATGCAGAGATTTTGGACTGCACTAATGTGAGTATATGCTTGACCTTCGCTTTAAATTGCCGCATGGAGATCCTGTGTTTGCCTTCGTCCTTTTACTAGTGATGGAAAAGTACATGGAGTATATCTTTGGTGTGTAGAGGGGGGCATGTGATCTTACATACGATTGCAGAAGCCGTGCTACGCAACGAGATTGGCTGACATTCAGAAGCGGAAGAGGCAGCATTCACGAGAGGCCATCGAGGTATCTTGGCAATAGATCTCGTAGAGTGGAGTTGAACAGGGCTTTTGGCTGTCCCGTATGTTGGCATAGCCTTGACGAATGTTCTGAGTGGCTGGCCAAGAAGGGTTGCACAATGCCAAGAGTGATGGAGCTCCATTCAAGACTGAGTATCTGCCGGATAGATGCTAGTTGAGAATTGGCTAGTGAGAGCGCCCTATAGTTGATCTTTGGTAGAAATCCTGCGATAGGCGATAGAGAGTTGGCCTGGTCGGGTAGATATTTGTTGGGAGCTTTCAATGACGACGAGTTGACATCTTGCTCTGCCCATAGAAGGTCATTTGGAATGTTTGTTTCATCTATTCGCATACTTGACTAAGTATCAGAATGCCAAGATGTTGTATGATCCCACTGAGCCACATATAACTTCAGCAGCATTTCAGAAGCAGGATTGGACGTTTCCACTCTAGACGGAGCAGGATGGAAGGAGGTTCTGCCTCCTGATAGCCTGAGCCGAGAGGAAAAGAATTTGTCATCCGTTGATTTATTTATACATATTGTGCTGGTGATACGGTCACGTGGAAATCTTGCGCTGGTTTCATTGTCTACTTGAATAATGCTCCTATATCGCTTGGTATTCCAAGAGACAGGGGAGTGTTGATGGTTTGACGGACCAGGCTGAAACTAAGACTACAGAATACATTAGTGCGCTGATATAAACTGAGAATGATGCGGATTCCAGTCGAGGGCCTGTGTTCTTGAGAATGATCAGTCGGTGTTATCGAACACGATGGGTCTAGGATCCACTTTGCTTGATGAAGAACAGTGTATGATGCAGTTGCCTATGACTTGGTTCGTAAGCGTGTTATAAGAAGAAGATAGTGATCATAGATCAGTATTCACGAAGTATTGATGATCTGCTTAAAAGGCCAATGGTATTGGGAGAGAGGGGAGCGGTTTGTCGGGAAGATCCTACAATACATATTTCACGATGGAGTAAGAGTAAGGAGTGATTAGGGATTACGCGGCAACGCCGAAACCGATCACTTCGCTGGCGGTATGGCTGGCCAGCCTCTGATGCAAGCTGGAGTAGTCGATCGTAACAGGGTGAGATTAGCTTTATGTGAACTTATCCTCCCTCGATAGGGTTCTTTCGGTATATTTTGAGGTGATGACTAGATCTTTGGGATCGTAGAAAGGCATTGGAACAGCGAAGTAGCACAATCTAGCGCCAGGTGTTGCTAGCTTGAGGGGAGTATTTCAACTCGCTGTAAGGAGTCGTGTTCTATTGAGACAGGCTACGAGCGGCGTGCGTTGAACAGCTGTAGATTCATGCCATAATTTGTTTAAGAGATGAATTATCACAACGCTGATGCACTTGCTGATGCAGCCCCGATAAGCCGATAGTATCAGGCCCCGATAAGCCGATAGTTTAGGGCTTCCGCTTCCGCGGTGCCTTGAAAGAATACTGCAAGTCGCTAGCGTGTAGGGCCAAAAAGCCCGGAAGCATGAGTAGTGCCTGCTCTTTGATGTACTTTTGCTGTTCATACGCGAAAGTGGTCCACTGAGCCGCTAGACGTCTAGTGGCCCAGTGGTACGACTTTCACATATGATCAGCACACACTCTCATAATCGAGGCGTCAATATCCAAAACAACCCATACGAAGACTGAGGATGAAAGAGGCAACACCAAGGCCAAGAAGAGGAGGAGAAAACGAAGGCACATGCAACATGCAACGCAGAAAGGTTTCCGCAGCTTTCCACGACACCATAATCACGCAGCTGGGAGATGATGGCATAAACATAAACATAAAGTCGACCAACTTTGCCTCAAATGGAGCTAAACTCGAACCTGCCGACCTTCAAGCTCAAACCACAAGAATTTTCGGCCATAATCAAGTTTCCTCTGACTGAAACAATATACCTTAACTACAACAGCGGGCAATGCAAATGCAAATGCAAACGTCAAGCAGATTCCTGTCAACTCCAACATATCAACAACTGGCGACAAGCTGCAGGGAATGTCGAAAGACATCCTCATTGTCAATGACTGGAACTATCGATGCGTGAACTGGGTCTACGTTGTCTTGTCGAGGGTGAGAACACTAGCAGGACTCTACCTAATGAAACCGCGTTGGACCTCGAGCGCAGCTTCAATGTTCCTCAAAATCTCATTCGCTTCGAGCAACGATTGAAGGACACCAAAACCAAAGAACGACCAATTCTCGACATGTTGGGTTACCAATCAAATAAAGAGATCGATACAATGCAGTGAAGAGTTTCAGTAATCAGAAAGTTCATGAGAATAAGAAGAAATTGCTCAGCATCAGCAGATTGTAATAAGAAAAACAGGCTCTTACAAGCTTTGTATCAAAGGCAAAGAACAGTTCTTCACATCACGGGAACCGTTAAAATATCTAAATGCATCTTTGTTCATTTCACATGTTGGAATACTGATCAGCACCAATCTCTTAATTATGCTCACTTTTGTGCAGCAAGAGAATTTCGTGCAGCAAGAACAGAAGCACGAAAGCCGGGAGAAGCTTGCCCTGCCGCTGCACGCCAATAATATAACAGAAATTTTAAAGTACGTCTGATTGATTTTGTCAGTCGTACCGGTGGTCACAGCGGTAATGGTAATTTGGTACCATTTTCTTGTACCCCACATCTATGTACAAACACGAACAAAAAAGAGCACAAAAAGTGCAAATCTTTGACGAGATCTTTGCCCCCATCCGGACGTCACAACGAAACTGCTCATAAATCAACAGCAACAACAAAGTTTCCATTGATATATCGAATAACAACAACAGCAACCATGAACTTTAGCATCGTATCCATCCTCCTAGCCACCATGGCCACCACGGCCCCTACCACAACCACCGCCACCTCCTCCAAGGCGTACCGCGTCTTCAATGATACACCACGCCCCAAGACCAAGGCGGGGAAGGCTACCAACTCCTTCTCGCTCTCCTCGATCACCACCACCGAAGGATCGTTTGACGGGGAAGCAAAGGCGTCAAAGGCAAATCTTTGTCTTTCGACTTCATTGTATGTCTCCTCATCATCATCCTCCAAGTCGTCCAAGATTACCGTTCTACCCACGTCTTTGTCCATCGCTTCCAAGGCGGTCAAAGAATCATCCAAGACTGAAAAGGGAGCCAAGGCAGATAAGGGTGCAAACGATGTTTCGTCGGGACACTCTGGTGACATCGTCGATGATGCTCCCTCGTCTTTGTCCATTGCTTCCAAGGCGGTCAAGGAATCCAAGACTGACAAGGAGTCCAAGGCGGATAAGGGTGTGAGCGAGGCGTCAGTACATTCCGGTGATATCGTTGATGATGCTCCCTCGTCTTTGTCCATCGCTTCCAAGACGGGCAAGGAATCCAAGACTGACAAGGAATCCAAGGCGGATAAGGGTGCAAACGATCCGTCTGGACATTCCGGTGATATCGTTGATGATGCTCGCTCGTTCAACTCCAAATCCTTCAAAGAAGGAGGAGGAGGAGGAGAAAGTGGAGACGGAAGTGGCGGAGACGAAAGCAGTGGAGACGAAAGCGGAGAAGGTGGAAGAGCAAAATCTGCGAAGAAGTCAAAGAAAGGAGCTGACGCCGGGGAAGTCGATGACTCGGGAGCGGATAGTAAGGCGTCCAAAGTGGACGCGTCCGAAGACGAAGATGATGACACGGGAGTGGATAGCAAGGCGTCCAAGGATGAAGATGACGACACAGGAGCGGATAGTGGGGATGATGACAACATGGGAGCAGATAGCAAGTCTGGCAAACAAGCAAAGGTGCCCAAAGCAAAAGCGCCCAAAAGCATCCCCCAATTCAGTCATGTCGTCTTTAGTCTCCCGACTTATTCTCCCACGTTTGAGCCAACCAGCAAGGTAAGTTGATAATGCCCCAGATTGATTTTATGCTTTCAAAACGCAATGCATCTAATATTTACCACGTCCGTTCTTCATCATTACAGCCGTCTAAAGCGTCTTCCTCCCATCCTAGTATGGCACCTTCTGAATCTGCTCAGCCGTCATCCGGGCCTAGCTTGAGTCCCTCTGTCTCGGTCAAACCCTCATCTGATCCTTCCACGGCTCCGTCTGAATCAGCTCAGCCATCGTCTGATTCTTCCTTGGCTCCCTCCGTTTCTGGACAGCCATCATCTGACCCAACTGCATCGCCTTCGATGTCAAGTGCACCTTCATCTCATCCTAGTGCAGCTCCTTCTGAATCTGCTGAGCCATCGTCAGGCCCGAGTTTGAGTCCCTCTGTGTCAGCCCAACCCTCGTCCGATCCTACCTTGGCTCCATCTGCATCTGCTGAGCCATCGTCAGGACCTAGTCAGGCTCCCTCTACTTCTGGGCAGCCTTCGTCAGACCCAAGTTCATCGCCTTCGACATCAAGTGAGCCTTCTTCTCATCCTAGCTCAGCTCCATCTGTGTCAGCGAAGCCATCATCAGAGCCTAGCATGAGCCCATCAGTGTCGGCCAAACCTTCATCTGATCCTTCCTTGGCTCCGTCTGAATCAGCTGAGCCATCGTCAGGCCCGAGTTTCAGCCCATCTGTGTCGGCCCAGCCGTCGTCAGATCCTTCCTTGAATCCGTCTGAATCAGCTCAGCCATCATCAGGACCTACTCAGGTTCCCTCCGTTTCTGGACAGCCATCGTCAGACCCAAGTGCATCACCTTCGACGTCAAGTGAGCCTTCCTCTCATCCAAGCTCAGGTCCATCTGTGTCAGCGAAGCCATCATCAGGTCCTAGCTTGAGCCCCTCGGTATCAGCCCAACCGTCGTCTGATCCTTCATTGGCTCCATCTGAATCAGCTCAGCCATCGTCTGATCCTTCCTTGGCTCCCTCTGTGTCGGCCCAACCTTCATCTGACCCGACTGCATCGCCTTCGACGTCAAGTGAGCCTTCGTCTCATCCTAGCTCAGCTCCTTCAGAATCTGCTGAGCCCTCGTCTGGACCTAGCTTGAGCCCCTCTGTGTCGGCCCAGCCGTCGTCTGATCCTACCTTGGCTCCGTCTGAATCAGCTGAGCCTTCCGGTACTCCCACAAAGGTGAGTGATACAAAGTAATTCTGTCTTCATGCATCAGTGCTTGATCGTGCTCACATTTTTTCATTTGTTATATCATTTCCTTATTAGATTCCCACCGACATTCCAACTTATTATCCCACGTTGGAGCCTACAATCTCTCCGACTGCCCAGCCAACTACGCGTCGTCCTACTCAGCGTATGGTATGTCAATCTGGAAATTTTGTCGATGCCCTTGGACGTGATTGTTTCTGGTACATCCCTGACAACGTGGAGCAAGGATGCGAGTCTCTCCGCGATTCAAGCACGGACGTTGATTTGACTAATGAAGATGGAGAAACGCCATGGAGTGAATGCTGCTTCTGCGGTGGAGGATATTTGGTTCCTGACCATCCCAATCCCACGGACAAGCCCACAGAATCGTCTCGGCCAAGTTTGGCTCCTTCGCCTGTACCGTCATCCACGCCTTCGTCTGCGCCCAGTTTGAGTCCCTCTGTGTCATTGAAGCCCTCTTCTGCGCCTAGTTTGAGTTTGAGTCCCTCGAAGTCAGCCCAGCCTTCCCGTATGCCTGCGAACATTCCAATTTATTATCCACCTACACTCCCTCCGGCTGCCCAGCCAACTACGCGTCGTCCTACACATCGAATGGTATGCCAATCTGGGGCTTTTGTCGATGCCCTTGGACGCGATTGTTTCTGGTACATCCCTGAGAATGTGGAGCAAGGATGCGAGTCTCTCCGTGATTCAAGCACGGACGTTGATTTGACCAATAGCGAAGGCAAAACCCCATGGGATGAGTGCTGCTTTTGCGGTGGAGGATATGTGGTCCCTTACAATCCCAACAATCCCACGAACTGAGAATCTTTTCCTCCATGAGGGTTTAGATCCTAGTAGTGAGATAATGAACGTTCTCCGTTCTCCGTGTGTAGGTATAAGAGATTTGATTTTGGAGAATGTAGAAATACCAATGGAAAATAGGATATAAAATAGTATGATGATTTGTCAAAAAAATCACTTGGCACCAAGAGGAAATACTTTCAGACAAGAACGATCTGGTCTGAGCTGCAATAAGATTCCAGAATCGTCACTTCTCTGATAATGAAGTTCTCTAAAGCATGAAGCACAAGAGGAGTCCCCATTGAATTATCCATTGAATTTACGGTTATATTGCTTACTACCATCATCGGGATAAACTCCTAGCTTGTAATAAGGATTTCGTGGCGTATTGCACCAAAGACATATCTTTTCACATTGATAAGATCAACAATCAACATAATAAGAGTGACTACAGAAGCGCTTATCGCAATGATTTTGAAGAGGCTCGCGGAGTCGTCGGCTGCTACTTCCTCTTCCTTGATGAGATCGGCACGTGTCATGAGAGATGACGGGTCGCTGCCGACATATTCCAGAGAAACAATGTTGGGATCATCAACATGAAAGAACTTATCGAACATTACTTCGAGCTGAAGGTAAAAGTTTGTCATGAGCTCCTCTTCCTGCTCAGGATCATCTGGTCCTTCAACAATCAACGTGTTCATCCCTTCGATTACGTTGCAACTTTGAGCCTCTTTGTTTTGAGCGACACAAACATCTACATGAAAGAATTCAGAAATGCATCAACATTATGTGAGAGGAGAGAAATCGTCAATCCAAACAAGGGACAACAACATGATAAGAACTTACATTCAGTCGACACAATATCTTCCGGAGAGGACTCCAACGCAACAAGGCTAGTCTCAGCCGTCTCGACGGATAGGCGCATGTCTACTCCATTGATACACATTATAAGATGTAGCATACCCTCAATCTCATCGGCAACACTTTCAAAGACAATCGTCTCAACAATGTAGAAGTAGGGCACTTCGATCGATCTCTCAGAGATACCGGAGCGGGGCCCCACATCACATGACCCGTCAAGACCTCTGGGTTGAAGATGTTACCAGTTGAGTTATCAGACGAAGATGGAATGGTTGTGTATTCTGACCTAGAGGAATTGAGAATCGGAGTGGTTTCGTTCTCAAATGGGACAAAAATAGAAATTGGATTATCCTCAGTGATGTTCCATTGCCTTCATCTTCACCCATGTTGATAGGAGCATCCTCATACATTGGATGGCTGAAGTTCCATTGCCTATTGCCTTGACGTCCACCAATGTTGATAGGAATTCCACTCTTGATATCGTCATCAGTGGACGAAGAGAGATTATCCTTATTAGCGGATGTTGCATTGCCGTCGCCTTCGTCGATGGTGGATGTAGCATTTACGTCCTCCTCGACTGTTATCGGGTGACTCTTCCTCTGGCTACTGGATACTCTTGACGGGGCTACTACACTTAACACTTCTGCTTCTGACGATGACTTATGAACTTTCAAACTTGACTTCATTCATTGAAACAACGAACAACAACAAGGAACGAAAAATGTGAGAAGCGAAAGAACAAAACACAACACAAAACAAAAGAAAGGCTCAGCTCTAGTTAGATCCTGTTAGAAATGATAAAGTCACTGTCCCAGTAATCGATTACTGGGACAGTGACTTTATCATTTCTAACATAATGCAAGTCACCAGTCCGTTCCTAGACTGATGACAGGATTACGAGCCTTGACAGGACCGTAAGTCCATGCCATCTCTAGTCGATAGAAATGATAAAGTCACTGTCCCAGTAATCGTCATTTCTAACATAATGCAAGTCACCAGTCCGTTCCTAGACTGATGACAGGATTACGAGCCTTGACAGGACCGTAAGTCCATGCCATCTCTAGTCGATTACTGGAGACAGGAGTAGGCTAGCGCAGGTCACACCTTGCAGCGTCCACCTACATCTAGTGGGAATTACATTACTAGTATTCCTCTAGCTAGATCTTTATCTCCTAGTCCGCCTACCCGCAGTAGTATTTCCTCTTATCCATACCTCTCTCTAGGTGGGAAATAGAGGCTTTTTTACCTCGCTGGACTCGAACTGGTGACTTGCATTATGTTAGAAATGATAAAGTCACTGTCTCAGGATTACTGGGACAGTGACTTTATCATTTCTAACAGATCCAAGCTTCGGTCGAGCTTGAGCTTTATGAGCTGGGTTAGTCGAGCGAAGCAGAGCTTTACCCGTCATTTCGCTTGAAATTCCTGTCCGTCCTTCCGTCAATCAGTGTGTCCGTAGTGGACAAAAATCAACGCAAAGCAACTTGGACGCACGATTGGAATGGAAGGCTTCGCATGCTGTCTGTGCTTCACAGCAGCATCGATGTGCAATACCCGTGAAAAGGCAAGAGAAAGCAAATCTGTAGAAAGAGTCTGAAGTCGTAACAGACTGAAGAACGGCACCGGGAAGAGCTGTCACAAATTTCAAGCAATCAAATAAGAGAAGAATAGAGTAATAAGTGATACACAGAAAGAGCGCATATGATCAAGCGTGTATGCAATCAATGGATCAAAGTTGAGGAGAAACAATGTAGGTACATACGTGCAGTACAAGTGGAACAGAGAGATTGCAGAGAAAAATAATATTAGTCTGAGACTGAGATGCCGAGAAGAAGAAAGAAAGTTATTCACGAAGCTTAAGCTGCTGCGTACAATTTTCTTTAGTCGCACCGGTTATCTGAGCGGTAATGGTAATTTGGTACAAGGTACATTGTACTTATATACATACATTTATGTACAAACGCGAACAAAAAGAGCGCACTACAAAGAGCAAATCTTGTGATCGTTGGTTCCATCCGGACCATAAATCAACAGAAACCTCCATTGATATATCGAATAACAACAGCAGCAACCATGAACTTTAGCATCGTATCCATCCTCCTAGCCACCATGGCCACCACGGCCCCTACCACAACCACCGCCACCTCCTCCAAGGCGTACCGCGTCTTCAATGATACACCACGCCCCAAGACCAAGGCAGGGAAAGCTACCTCCTTCTCGCTCTCCTCGGTCGTCACCACCGAAGGATCGTTTGACGGGGAAGCAAAGGCGTCAAAGGCAAATCTTTGTCTTTCGACTTCTTTGTATGTCTCCTCATCATCATCCTCCAAGTCGTCCAAGATTACCGTTCTACCCTCGCCTTTGTCCATCGCTTCCAAAGCGGTCAAAGAATCATCCAAGACTCACAAGGAGTCCAAGGCGGATAAGGGTGCAAACGATGTTTCGTCGAATCACTCTGGTGATATCGTTGATAATGCTCCCTCGTCTTTGTCCATCGCTTCCAAAGCGGTCAAGGAATCCAAGACTGAAAAGGGAGCCAAGGCGGATAAGGGTGCAAACGATGTGCCGTCGGGACACTCTGGTGACATCGTCGATGATGCTCCCTCGTCTTTGTCCATTGCTTCCAAGTCAGTCAAGAAATCCAAGACTGACAAGGAATCCAAGGCGGATAAGGGTGTGAGCGAGGCGTCGGGACACTCCGGTGATATCGTTGATGATGCTCCCTCGTTCAACTCCAAATCCTTCAAAGAAGGAGGAGGAGGAGGAGAAAGTGGAGACGGAAGTGGCGGAGACGAAAGCAGTGGAGACGAAAGCGGAGAAGGTGGAAGAGCAAAATCTGCGAAGAAGTCAAAGAAAGGAGCTGATGCCGGGGAAGTCGATGACTCGGGAGCGGATAGTAAGGCGTCCAAAGTGGACGCGTCCGAAGACGAAGATGATGACACGGGAGTGGATAGCAAGGCGTCCAAGGATGAAGATGACGACACAGGAGCGGATAGTGGGGATGATGACAACATGGGAGCAGATAGCAAGTCTGGCAAACAAGCAAAGGTGCCCAAAGCAAAAGCGACCAAAAGCATTCCTCAATTCAGTCATGTCGTCTTTATTCTTCCGACTTATTCTCCCACGTTTGAGCCATCCAACAAGGTAAGTTGATTATGCTCCCGATTGATTTATGCTTTCAAAACCCACTGCATCTAATGTTTACCACGTCCGTTCTTTGTTAAAGCCCACGAAAGCTCCCAGCGATGAACCTTCAGAATTGCCATCGACTGATCCTACAAAGGTGAGATATTGTCAGAGTTTTCAGTGTCAAACCACAATGAATGATATGATAGTATCGTACTCACGATCTTTGTGTTTAAACCTCATTCTTTCAGACACCAACTGCGACCCCCTCCTCAAGATCTAGTTTGGCTCCCTCCGTTTCTGGTCAGCCATCGTCAGACCCAAGTTCATCGCCTTCGACGTCAAGTGCACCTTCCTCTCATCCTAGCTCAGCCCCATCTATGTCAGCGAGGCCATCGTCGGGTCCTAGTTTGAGTCCCTCTGTGTCGACCCAACCCTCGTCTGATCCTACCTTGGCTCCGTCTGAATCAGCTGAGCCGTCATCAGGTCCTAGCTTGAGTCCCTCAGTGTCGGTCCAACCCTCGTCTGATCCTACCTTGGCTCCCTCTGAATCAGCTCAGCCATCATCAGGACCTAGTCAGGCTCCCTCTGAATCAGCCCAACCATCGTCAGACCCAAGTTCATCGCCTTCAACGTCAAGTGAGCCTTCCTCTCATCCTAGTATGGCACCTTCTGAATCAGCTGAGCCGTCATCAGGTCCTAGCTTGAGTCCCTCGGTGTCAGCCGAACCCTCGTCAACGCCTTCCTTGGCTCCGTCTGAATCAGCTCAGCCATCATCAGGACCTAGTCAGTCTCCCTCTGAATCAGCCCAACCATCGTCAGACCCAAGTGGATCGCCTTCGACATCAAGTGCACCTTCCTCTCATCCTAGCGCGGCTCCATCAGAATCAGCTGAGCCATCATCAGGTCCTAGCTTGAGCCCCTCAGTATCAGCCCAACCCTCGTCGGAGCCTTCCTTGGCTCCCTCTGTATCAGCTGAGCCATCATCAGGTCCTAGTCAGGTTCCCTCCGTTTCTGGGCAGCCATCGTCAGACCCAAGTTCATCGCCTTCAACGTCAAGTGAGCCTTCCTCTCATCCTAGTATGGCACCTTCTGAATCAGCTGTGCCGTCATCAGGTCCCAGCTTGAGTCCCTCTGTGTCGGCCCAACCCTCTTCTGATCCTAGTATGACACCTTCTGAATCAGCTCAGCCATCATCAGGACCTAGTCAGGCTCCCTCTGAATCAGCCCAACCATCGTCAGACCCAAGTGGATCGCCTTCGACATCAAGTGCACCTTCCTCTCATCCTAGCGCTGCTCCATCTGAATCAGCTGAGCCATCATCAGGTCCTAGTTTGAGTCCCTCGGTATCAGCCCAACCCTCGTCGGAGCCTTCCTTGGCTCCCTCTGAATCAGCTCAGCCATCATCAGGACCTACCCAGGTTCCCTCCGTTTCTGGACAGCCATCGTCAGACCCAAGTGCATCGCCTTCGACGTCAAGTGAACCTTCCTCTCATCCTAGTATGGCACCTTCTGAATCAGCTGTGCCGTCATCAGAGCCTAGCTTGAGCCCCTCAGTATCAGCCCAACCGTCGTCTGATCCTTCATTGGCTCCATCTGAATCAGCTCAGCCATCGTCTGATCCTTCCTTGGCTCCTTCTGTATCAGCCCAACCTTCATCTGACCCGACTGCATCGCCTTCGACGTCAAGTGAGCCTTCTTCGTATCCTAGTGCAGCTCCTTCAGAATCTACTGAGCCCTCGTCTGGACCTAGCTTGAGTCCCTCTGTGTCGGCCCAGCCGTCGTCTGATCCTACCTTGGCTCCGTCTGAATCAGCTGAGCCTTCCGGTACTCCCACAAAGGTGAGTGATACAAAGTAATTCTGTCTTCATGCATCAGTGCTTGATCGTGCTCACATTTTTTCATTTGTTATATCATTTCCTTATTAGATTCCCACCGACATTCCAACTTATTATCCCACGTTGGAGCCTACAATCTCTCCGACTGCCCAGCCAACTACGCGTCGTCCTACTCAGCGTATGGTATGTCAATCTGGAAATTTTGTCGATGCCCTTGGACGTGATTGTTTCTGGTACATCCCTGACAACGTGGAGCAAGGATGCGAGTCTCTCCGTGATTCAAGCACTGATGTCGATTTGACTAATGAAGATGGAGAAACGCCATGGGGCGAGTGCTGCTTTTGCGGTGGAGGATATTTGGTTCCTGACCATCCCAATCCCACGGACAAGCCCACAGAATCGTCTCGACCAAGTTTGGCTCCTTCGACTGTACCGTCATCCACGCCTTCGTCTGCGCCCAGTTTGAGTCCCTCTGTGTCATTGAAGCCCTCTTCTGCGCCTAGTTTGAGTTTGAGTCCCTCGAAGTCAGCCCAGCCTTCCCGTATGCCTGCGAACACTCCAATTTATTATCCACCTACACTCCCTCCGGCTGCCCAGCCAACTACGCGTCGTCCTACACATCGAATGGTATGCCAATCTGGAGCTTTTGTCGATGCCCTTGGACGCGATTGTTTCTGGTACGTCCCTGAGAATGTGGAGCAAGGATGCGAGTCTCTCCGTGATTCAAGCACGGACGTTGATTTGACCAATAGCGAAGGCAAAACCCCATGGGATGAGTGCTGCTTTTGCGGTGGAGGATATGTGGTCCCTTACAATCCCAACAATCCCACGAACTGAGAGTCTTTTCCTCCATGAGGGTTTAGATTCTTGTAGTGAGATGAACGTTCTCCGTGTGTAGGTATAAGAGATTTGATTTTGGAGAATGTAGAAATATCAATGGAAAATAGGATATAAAATAGTATGATGATTTGTCAAAAAATTCACTTGGCACCAAGAGGAAATACTTTCAGACAAGAACGATCTGGTCTGAGCTGCAATAAGATTCCAGAATCGTCACTTCTCTGATAATGAAGTTCTCTAAAGCATGAAGCACAAAGAGGAGTCCCCATTAAATTATCCGCAGAAGGAAAGGTCATTGATGCATCAGTCATCATGTCATTCACTGTTGCAACAGTTGCAGGCAAATAATTGCACGCTGCGCACATGTTATGTGTCTGTGACTGCTGTGACGAGGTCCAGATATCATGTACGATGATGGGGACACGGTGGTTGATCGACTGCTCGTCATTCTGTTCTCCAATGTCAGACGGCGATGAACAAGAGATTGGATGAGTCTGAATACTTGTGACATAAAGAGATGATACACTGCTTTGATCATCCCACGATGTATTGCTTCCCATCCCAGACGACTGAAGGTTGATGTGGGTATACCGCACTCCCAATCGAAGGGTTAGATCTTCAAGTTTTATCCTATCCATTGGAACCATCTTCAGCTTTGGTTTGGCTTTCTCGTTATGGCTTGTATCGGGTACTTTAGTTGACATTCCTGTATCTCTCTTCTTCTCTTCTTGTTTCGAATTGTGTTCACCAATCCACTCAAAAATCGAATCTGCAGCAGCTTCGCCAACATCTCCATGCGTGTAAATATCTTCTTCAATTATAAAGACACCAGCGGGGATGTCATCATCTCCACTATTATTATCAATCGAAGCATGTTCCACCAAGGTATGATGCAAATCCAAAAGAGTATGCTGAGACCCATGCATCTCCACTTCCAACCGATTCCCATCAGGTCCAGACCCGCGTCTGAGATCGTCGACATTTGGTTTCAATATCTCAAAACGCAACGTTGTTTGTAATTGTAGTAATGAGGAATCATTCGACACAGCACCCCCCAATGAATAATTGTAGAGACTAGCATGTCGATCACGAACACGCAATCGGCCTAAGGAATGAGCATCAATTCTCGTGTACTTTCTCCTCAACTTCTCAAGGGTGTTTGTTATGGAAAGTGTGTTCTGACACCCATGATTAACAGGAGGAGAAGTTGTATCATGGTCACCATCATTTGCTCCTTCATCACTGCTCCCAAGGGCATATTGATGTTCTACCTCTTTCACTGTCGGCATGGATTTGAAAACTTTCCATAATTCACTTTCATAATCTAACGTTTGTGTTGGATCCAATAGAGATATGACTCTCTTTCGCTTTTTGTTGTTTTTATCATCATCCACATCATTGCTGTCACTGTCTTCTACTCTATCATCTGGAGGTTTCTTACGGCACTGATAATCGAAATTTGGAGGGAGAATTCGTTCCTTTGTAGGCCGTCCGCTTCCATCTTGTGCACTTCCACCATCAGATTTGCCACCGTCTTCGACATCATCATCTTCAATGTCAGTCTTGATAACTCTTAAGTCAAGAGCCTTCCAATTCTCTATTGACTTTTGTACCTCCCGCTCCAATAACTCGGCTGTTGGTGGTATAATCAAATCGGTACAATCAAACATTGCATCTAATTCTTTTGTAGTTGCATCATTTTTCATGATGGCCTTTTTGCGATTGTCACGTGCCATGAGAAGTGAACCCCATCGATTGGCACATACTGTGGCACTTCGTTTCTTGCCCAGTGAGTCAATGTTATTGAGATAATCATATTGTTTTGTGTTGATTACTGGCTTTTTGACGTATTTTCGTTTGGTGGCTGGTGGCGGCGGCTTGATGGCATCAGTTGTGTCGGCTGTACGTTTTCCTTTCTTGGGTTTTTGGGACTCTGGTGGTTTGGTCAGAGAGATTTGTTGCTGCTCTTCGCCATTTTTATCGGTGCAAGCGCCACCGCCACTGGCGAAAGTGCTTGGTCCAGATTTAGCGGCTGCCCTATTGACCTTCTTCGGCATCTTTCATCATGATCAACAATGATATAATATCTTTGGTGAGTGACAGCTCCCGCCAGATTTTTTCCGCGAAGCTCAAAAATGCCACAAATATCATCTTGACTCTTGCTTGACGATGAGATGTCGGTTGTGATGTGCTGTTCCATTACTCCTATCAATCTATCATAGAGAGAGGAAATTAGGTGGGGTTGCATCATCACTATCTCTGGACATAATTTATTTAACAATTGTAGTCTTCATACGTGGAGGGTTTGGTGGTCTTCCGTCCGATCAATGGCATGCAAGCGGTAGCCTCCAAACATATCCAAAACATACATGATGTTGACACCTACATCTTTCGGCAATGTCCTCCTACGGCAAGCCATCAAAAGCACCAGCCAAGCATCAACATTTCAACATAGAAGGCATCTAATTACACATATCTCGCCAACGACATCTCTCCTCCGATCAGATACATCTGACAACGAAGTGTATCTACTCGGAACCGCTCATGTGTCCCAAGCGTCAAACGACGAAGTAGTAGATTTGATACAACTTGTAAAGCCAAAGTATGTATTTGTCGAATTAGATGCCAATCGTGCGGGTCAATTGCGTCGCAGTAGCAATTCAGCTTCGAAAAATAGCAACAATAATAATATGGCTGATTCATTCAACTCGCTGTTCAAGGGAATAGGCAAAGGATTACCTCCGAATATAATGCAACAGCTCCCACCACAAATGCATAACTTTTTGCCCATGTTACAAAATGCCCCTCAAATGATGTCACGCATGGGCTGGCTTGGTAGTCAAGGGGCTGAGATGAAGGCTGCACTAGAAGAAGCAGAACGTATAGGTGCAACTTGTGTGTATGGCGATGTAGACTTTGAAATAACCGTGAGAGAATTGAAACTCGCAATGATGGGGATGGCAGCCAATCCAATGAATTTGATGCAGATGATTGGGAATGCACCCTCCCCACCAAAAGAATTGGCTGCATTGACAGGTATCATTTTAAGTGGAGGGAATCCAACGCAAATTATTGAAGCAGTCAAAACTAGAGAGCAAGCAAGGCAAATGACAAAGTATGTGAGTGAGGCTCTTCCACCTCTTTACGATGTCATGATAACTAAGAGAGATGTACACATGGCAAAGATGCTGAAGAAGCACTGTTCAGATGGGAAAGTTGTTGCAGTGGTTGGGGCTGGCCATGTGGAGGGGATTGAGCGAGAGTGGGAAGCACTTGACAATTGTTAGTTTGACGGCAGCATGATTTCCTCTCTACCTTGAGATAAAGTAACATCTTAATGTACATGGTACACCAATGTACGTTTGTTTTTGTGATCTTTTGTAATTACTGCGATATTAGGTTGCTTGGTGATGCAGCTGTCGTAGCTTGGGTCATCTGTGATGGCAATTGGCAAGGGAAAGCTAACGCTTTGGAGATATCGTCTACGACGATGTTGACGATGTTCTAATGAAAGAGAATTGTGTGATTATTTTAGAGTTTGATTGACCGATGAGTGCATCTGTGCATCGTCCACGTGGATACTGTGGCCACTGCGACTATGACGCACTTGACGTAATCATTCTATGGCACTCAATACTGTCGAGAGGTCTCCAACGAAGTCGATGTGACTCTTGTGAGTCCCGTCTAAGCTCACATGCGAGAGATGTTTAGCTGATACAGCTTTCGTTTGGAATAAGTAGCTGCTTGGTTAATGAAGAATTCCCTTAGATGTGTCGTGAGCCTCAGACTAATGCTGCAAAGAAAGACTACTAATAACTGATCATCTACAATAGAGTGAAGTTATGACTCTAGAGAGAATAGCTTTGTACATTAGCCGTCGCAGTGGGTGCTAAGTATGTTGTATGGCCACCACATAGGTTTTTCAGACACCTGTCTGAGTCACTTGAAGGACTCAGCACATGTGCTGTATGTTGTTGACTCCGTGGATGACTTCCTTATTTTCCACTATGGATTTGTCGCCGGGATCATTTTATCTACAATCGCCACAAAATCGTCAATCTCCTCTTGCGAGCAGTGGCTAAAGCACCCAAAGCCCATACTGTGTCCTCCTCGACCATATAAGGATTCATCACGAGCATAGTACGCACTTGCTTGAGGTGGTACCCCCATAGCGTTGAGATTACGGTACGGTTTCTTGCCCGCGACTTGATCGATGTCTCTCTTTTGAGGGTTGGGATTCTGAGGCTCCTTGGCTTCTGACTTGACACCAGTAGAATTGGATCTAGAAGATGAAGAACCGTCACCACTGTCAGCAGCAGCAGCATCAGCATCAGCATCAGCAGCATCGGCATCAGATGCATTACTTGAAGGGAAGGGGTCAAACGTAGGCTTATCCCAGACTAGCGGTATCATCCGCTCTTTTCTCTTCTTTTCCTCCGTTATCTTTTTTGATAATGCCATGAGTTCTTGCTCAACCTTACGTCTTCGGATCAGTTCTTCTTCAGGGATAGGTTTTGGTGCTGTCTTTAGTGTTGCTGGATAAGAGTACTTTCTTTTGTAAGGAGGTGATCCAGGAGCTGAGCCTTCCTTGTCGGACAAGTCCTCCTCGTCAGCCAGGCTACTGCTCCCAACCGCATCTGCTTCGAGCTCCTCGTCTAGTAACTCAGACGACGAAGCACCCGCAGATGCCCAGGTCGGAAACAAAGGTCCCTTCTCAACAGCATCCTTAATCTTCCTGCATCTCTGCTTCCATCGCTTCTCTTCCAAAGCCTCGCGACGACGCTTTTTCGCCGCCTCTCTTCGATCCATCTTTTCGAGGCTTTCACGGACGCAGTCGAAGAATTCGTCCATGGGTAGCTTGGGGAGGGGCATGGTGAACGTTGATTTTGGTGGTGATGGATCCATTTTTGTCGTATTTATTATCTATACTCCTATAATTTGTCATAATGCAACATGAACAGAGCCTTCAAGTACCATATCTTCGAGCGTCAAGCTACCAAAAGTATGGGCAAAAGAGACAGTGTTGTAGTCCCCGCCAGGTTGGTCGTGAAAGGCTGAACTCTTTGGTACGGTTCGCCCGGGCGGCTGGAGAAATATGAATTTATTTACCCTTGAATATCAGTGTCAGTATTGCTCAGACACTTCTCAAATAATAAGTAGTAGCCACATTGGCTGTCTGTTTCTGGCGCACGAGAATTCTTACGATCCAAACAATGCTCAGCAATGATGGCGGCGAGGAAAGACATGCGCTCACAAGTCACAAGTCCACAAGCGCCCGCAAGGCACTCCGCCCAATCGTCTTACCCCGTCTATGTACTCCTCTTCTCACGCACATCAAAGAGTGCTGAGCAACATTGAAAGGAGTAGGCCTTGCGTTCGCTCACAATTTGGAAGTCACAACTTATTGAACTTGAATTATATTGTTTGTCGAGGTCAGGCTACTTGATAAATTTTATGCTACATCCTTAGCCTTACTTAGCCATCCTTGCTAGTCGTGAAGCCGATCAAGCAGAGCGAATAATAGACGAGCCACTAACTGTTGCTGATATTCCTTTCTCCATTATTAGAGTTCATCATGAAGTCGACACGAAGCTATCCATGTGCGCTCAGAGATTCATCCGAGCGGTCTTGCAAGAGTCGGTGTGTTGTGTGCTCCATGCCATCCAGTTGGCAGTTGGAGGTTTGTTAGTGGTCCTCACGGCGGGGGTAAAAATCCACTCAGGGGAACCACTAGCCCTGAAACCGGTGTCTAGGGGGGGGGGGTATTAATAGTAACTCAAAGATTAAATTGTCCCCGCCCAATGAGAGTGGTGTGATGAATACCGAGAAAGTGAGACATTGTTGTGAGGAACTGCATAGAAACCGGCAATCAAAAGAAGGATCGAAGGAGAAAAAAATGACCGCTTCGGTTGCTGGTTTGATGCACCCTACATAGGATCTTCAGACACCTGTCTGCTGTCTGAGTCACTTGAAGGACTCAGCAATGCAGAGTCCCTCTGAAGAGGACTCCCCACTGCGCTACATTTTGAATTCCTACGTAGGCCTATGTAGAATTTTGCGGGAACTGCATTCTCTAGTAGAAACTGCACGCAAACGCACTCTCATGCATGCCACTGCACACGATATAATAAAGCTTCGATTGATCTCTTTACTACGGCCCGATGATATCATCAGTGTCAATATAATCATCTAATGCTTCAGTATCCATCTTAAGGTAAAAGAATATCTTGTGTTGACTGAGCGCCTAAGTACAATACGCTGGTGTTACTACTGCTTAGCTCGGGCACTCTTGTATGGATGTTCGAGTCAATGATTCTTGTGTCCTGCATTTATTGATTGTAAACACATCTACTTTCTCTTTGCACGAAGTCCCACTTGTTTTTGTACGAATGCCTTCCCCTGCCCTTTCCATTTCTGTTGCGTTTCACCGGTATTGCTCCAACACCAGTGTCCAATCATCTGGTGAAACCTCTGTCCGGGTTTGGTCCTCATCAGATGCACGAGATGGCACTCTAATCGATGCAGTGAAGGAATCATGCTAAAATCCATCGACCGCATCTAAAACACCGCCTGATGGTTGGAATTCTCTGTCTCGTCACAATGTTTTGCACCCAAAATAACACTTGTGTATTCATACTTCGTGTTTGCTTTGGAAAGATATCATCCGATGATACCAACGCCGCGTTTGATTCGACACTAATATTTTATCTTCCTCCCATTATAGCGATGGATATTCTCGATCATATCTATTTGATTTTCATCATTTGCTGGGCTTTTTGCATCATGTGATATTGACACCATTAAAACCACCTTGTACTATGCAGCACGGACGATTGCTCAATGCCATTGTACATTAACGAATTCATAACCTCCTATCTATTTACTCGATGCATCAATAAATCACTATCTATACCGAAGGATAGTGCGGTAAAGAGATCAGTTCTCATCATGGCATCATCAAATAGTCTACGTTGTGCGGTTCGGTGTTTGTTGTTGAATGAGACAGGGTGTTGGATAAAGATTAATTTGTAGCGTCTCCGTCACAACTTCTCCTCGTCGCTTTCATCTGCTGATACGAAATAAGATCATTGATCTGAATCTTTTGACTCAGGAAGCACGCTGCGTTCGACGCCATTTAAATACTTCACTAAATAATACTTCACTAAATCATTCCTTTTGATTTCGTAGTTTCCGTTTCCTGTCAGCCATGTCTTAGCAATCAATATTTGAGGCTTTCATCACTCCATCATTCTTCGGCACATGAGACAGAAGATGTCCATTTGTGACTTTCGCAACATTCATTGCAAGGAGGGTATGGGGTGTAGGGCGTGTCGATAGTCCCAGTCCGCACGGCCGACCACGGGGAGTAAAGAAGTACGGTAACTCACGGATTCACAGATGACTTGAAATACTCTATACAAAGACAGTTCGAAAGAATGCATCTTTATAAGTATGGTCCTGCCATCTGTGTGGAGCTCTTGGAGAAGATGGAGTACATCGACGATTCGTACTCGCCACTGTTCAAGTTGTGGGTGATAATGCCCACGTGAATGCCCCGTCTTCCTTTCAGATATCTACTTCGATGTTTTTTACTTTTGAACTACAAATGTTGCAAAGAAGACCTCTATGAAAAACATCGAAGTAGCTTCTCAAAACGAAGGACTTGTTAATAGTAGTTGGCATGGGGATGCCGTCACATCATGGTGTTGTGCAACTTTTGTTGTGGTCAGTGTTGGTGATGAAAATCGGGCGGCCCAGCGGGGATGCCCGATTCGTGGTTCTACAAAATATCACAAAATGGACGACCATCTCTTCCTCGGGATAAAATGGGGTTATTACGTAGGAGCATACTAATTCCTACAAAATTTGGACTAGGCGAGGCACAATGTAGCGTAGTGTCCATGTATGACAGAAGATCCGAGTAGGGTGATTATGATGTAAGGCGTAAGGCCACTGCACCTGCATCATATTGGGCGAACGGAGAAACCAGGCTGCAGTATCCGGTTTACACGGTATGTAGTGCTGAATTGACGCTGCAGTGCAGTCACGGGACTCAGTAGTGATGCTCGGGAGAGGGCTGCGCTTGCGATAGGCATTTCCAAGGATACTAACATGGAGTAGTTTGCTCCATAGCTATTTGAAACAAGTGAGCATCTAGAGTATTTATTCTGATTGTTTATAACAACTTTAAAAAATTATAAACAACCAGGCTCTTATTCGATCCCGTGCGGACGATTTATTATAGTACTTTGACTCGCACTTCCCTTCTATCGTATCTCAGCTGAATGAGTACATAGTACGAGTACGAATAGGAATCCTATCTACATTCTGTTCTCGTCTCGGCGAGCGAGGAGAGAGCTCACTTTCACTTTCAACGACTCCTGAAGAGAGCGAGGGCATGCATTGACCATTCGTCGAGTATAGATTGTATTGACAAATAAACAACACCGAACATCCAACATGAAGTTATTCCTCCTCTCTACCATCGCATTGGCATTCCCGGTCACTCTTGCACATGCCAGGGGCGATTCCCGTGCCTTTGGTGCAAAAGCGTCGAAGACACGAAAATCTCAGCACGGAGTGTTCGATTCCAAGTCTTCGAAAAGCGTCTCCCAAACATCTGCAACCGTCGATGGAACGAGTCCTTTCACCGATGAAGATTCCTTACCTATTGACGAAGGACGTCCTCCCAAGAATAGCGAGGATGGTGGCTTGGTCGTGGTGGACGGGACTGAAGGCGCAGGCAGCAGCGAGGAAGGCGATGATCTTTTGTGGAATGATACTTTTGATGACGATTACTCGCCATCTTCTAGTGAGGGATTTGATCCTGCCGACGCAATGTTTGAATGGCTCACCAAATGTGCTGCGGCCGACCTCGACAAGGATACCTGCCTCATCGCCAAGACGCTCGACTCCCTCGTTGAGTACTCATCAGACGATGATACCACGCTTCCATCTAAACGCTTTAGAACTCTTCAACAAGAGGAGGGGTGCCGCCCCGAACTCACTCAGCAAGACTTGAGAAACGTCATGGATGGTGCACGAGCAGATTGTACCCGAGTCTCCGCTGTGTATTCCGATGAACACTTCAAGAGACTGTTTTATGAGTTTTGGACAGTGCTCTCATCTGACAGTTGTTGGACAGAGCTGTGTGAATCTCCCGACATCTTCTTCAAACTCATGTTTGATCATGCGGTTCAGTGTGCCAATGTCGACTTTGATGTAGATCAGTGTATTACAGATCACATCTTTTTAATGTTGTTCACTGAACCTGCTTTCGATGATGACTATGAGTATGACTATGACTACTACGGTGCCGACGATAGCTTACATGCCCTCAGATTACTACAAGAAGCAGTGAATGGAGACATGGAAGCTGATTGCGTTGAGGTCAATCAGTCTGATCTAGCATTTGTTGCATCCTTTGTCCTCACGGGAGCCCGAGGACACTGCGCTGAGAAGGGTGTGTCCGTGACTTGGGAAGATATCTCCAAGGCATCTGCCGATCTCATCACGTTGTTTTCCTCACCCCATTGCTGGGGGGATGCTCATGCTTGCCCAGAAGACGATGCCAGTGATGCCGACGATGACGTTGATGTGTTAGGACCAAATGATGATTCATTGGACGTTGGGAATGCCACGTGGCTATCAAATAGTACGACAACTATATCAGAGACAACTTCCACTCGGCCCGCCGGCATTAGTCCAGCGAACGAAGTTCTTGTTGACGCTTTGTCCAACGACGGATATCCCCTTGAAGCAGATGAAGAATTCAATTTTATTGCAAGTACTGTTGAGGAAGAGGCTGATGTGAATGAGGGAGTGTCCTTCAACAATAGTACCACCGCTGAATCCCTGGATGATGATGAATCGACCATGGAGGATGATACCTTCTTGATTATCAGCGAGGAAAATGACATCGTTGCCGATGTCAATCAAACATCCATTGAGGGTAGTATCAATGCGACATCATCAATTGTCGACGACGATGATCTTTCTCTGCCTACCGAAGGGGATGAAGACGAAGCTGCTGATGAGGAGGACGTGATTGCTACATCCACCATCGATGAAGGCGACAGCAACACAACGTTCGCCCATGAGGATAATCTCTCTGAGTTCACTGATGATGATATCAAGAGTGCAACTTCTCTCAACATCGATGAAGGTGACGGCAATGCAACAGCCGCTAATGAGGACAATCTCTCTGCGTCCACTGATGATGATGTCAAGAGTGGAACTTCCATCAACATTGGTGAAGCTGAAGGCAATACTACGTCCGCCAATGAGGATACTCCTATCAACATTGATGAAGCTGAAGCTGAAGGCAATGGAACATCCGCTGAGAATAATACATTTTCTACTTTTGTCCCATTTGAGAACGAGACTGCTCCGATTCTCAATTCCTCGACATCGGAAAACACAACCATTCCATCTTCGTCTGATAACTCAACGGCTGTCACCTTCAACCCAGAGATGACTGACGGGTCATGTGATGTGGGGCCCCGCTCCGGTGTCTCTGAGAGATCGATTGAGGTGCCTTACTTCTACATTGTTGAGACGATTGTCTTTGAAGGTGTTGCCGATGAGATTGAGGGAATGCTACATCTTATGATGTGTATCAATGGAGTAGACAGGCGCCTATCCGTCGAGTCGGCTGAGACTAGCCTTGTTGCGTTGGAGTCCTCTCCGGAAGATATTGTGTCGACTGAATGTAAGTTCTTATCATGTTGTTGTCCCTTGTTTGCGCTGACATTTTCTCTCCTCTCACATAATCTTGATGCATGTCTGATTCCTTTCCATGTAGATGTTTGTGTCGCTCAAAACAAAGAGGCTCAAAGTTGCAACGTAATCGAAGGGATGAGCACGTTGATTGTTGATGGCCCAGATGATCCTGAGCAGGAAGAGGAGCTCATGACAAACTTTTATCTTCAGCTAGAAGTAATGTTTGACATGTTCTCTGATGTTGATGATCCCAACATTGTTTCTCTGGAATATGTCGGCAGCGACCCGTCATCTCTCATGACACGTGCCGATCTCATCAAGGAAGAGGAAGTAGCAGCCGACGGCTCCGCGAGCCTCTTCAAAATCATTGCGATTGGCGCTTCTGCGGTCACTCTCATCATGTTGATCGTTGGGGCTTGGAAGATGAGAGCTGAGGGTGACGAAGATGATATCACATTAGATGGCAAGCCCATTGATGACAAATCTCTCGCTGTTGAGACAGCTGCCATGACTGCAATCACCGGCTTGACGTCTGCCTCTGGTTGTGCCGATGACACCAGCAGCGATATTAGCAGTACCACCGATGTCAAGGACGTCAAGGAATTCTACAAGAACAAAGCATTTGTTCTTGCTGAAGAAGAGGAAGGCAACTGGCGCAACCTCGGTATTCTACCGAACCAGCTTGCTGATATAAACGAGGAGTTTTCCCTGAGTGGAAGCTCGTTGGCAGATGAAAAGAGCATGTAATTTTGTATCGTATCGGGGGACCATTTATTTTCTTCTTGTTCTCCCTGAAGACGAAGCATAATAGGTAATTGAATAACTTGTTTGTATTGATCAACTTGATTGAGTTTCGATGTAAACTACCACTAAGCGGGCATACGCCATACCAATGATAGATCACAGACAGGAGATGATAGCTAATGGTCCTAATTTTGAAAGCTTAGTTGAGTATAAAATTCAAAGATCGAATGCAACATCCCGTTTCCCTAACAGGGCACCTTCAAGTATTGCCCGTGAGTCATCGGACGAGTTTCATGCTCCAACTCAAGCACCTTCTCTCCCGTCGTTACATCTATCACATCCTTAAATCGAAGTGTTCGTGACGCACAGGCCTCCTCCCACGAATCACAACTATCCAAATGCGTAAACCGTGGGTTTGTCCAGATTAAACCCCGGTCTTTTAGCTCGTGATAGGTGCTTTGAAAGTTTGGGATGTAGATACATGCGTGTACCCCATGTTGCTTCTCCATCGATTCAGTTGTCAATTCATCACTTTCAACGAATACAAAATGAACTCCCGGTCCAACTTTAACTATTGCACATTCATTGCCTCCATCATTAATTGCTTTCGTCATTACCTGATTGCATTTCATCACATCTTCATAAAATTGAGCTATCGTTTGCGCAGTTTTCACTGGAACGGTGAATTCCACACACCTGATGCCTGGCTGTCCACGTACCGCCATGCGATGCGCTCCATAGATGCCCCCCTCAGAATGCTGGTTGACCATTTTTTGAGGAGATTGAGCATTAGATTCTATTTTGTGATCATCATCAACACTAATATCGTAAAGATGAAAAATGTTCCCCCAAGGGCATGTGATTGTCATAACTTTATCACTCTCCTCATTAATAGCAAACAAAGTTCCTTGCAGATCAGATGTTGCACGTTCGATCCGGTTTTTTATCTGTTGAAGACTAGGCACGGTTAGTCCGATACTGCCTGTGATTCTTTGTGGTGGATCGTCCGTGGCGGCGAGATGAAACTGGTTTATGGTGCACATATATCATGATGTGATTGAATTATGCAAAATACACGATCGAAATAAGAAGACAACGATAATGATATTGCAGCAACTAGCTTTGTTCCTTTGTGTCTCACCTGCTGCTGGCCCAAGTTAACATGCTTGGGATTACTGTCCCTCAATAAGCCTAAAAAATCCACATAAAATTTGAGAGCAAGATCCATATCACCGACAACCAAATTTAAATGCTCCAACCACACGATCCCATTTAGATCCAAACATTGTTGAGATTCAATTGATGCATTTTGAACCAGTGTGCGAAGTGCTGTTGGACCTAATGTTGTTGTTGCTACCGCCTCCGCTGCCGTTGATTGTGATTGTGATGTCGACGACATTATTATTTTGTTGTGACGAGCTATTGTCAATTTCGACGAGGTGGAAGAAGGGAGGGCGAAGCTTGCTGCTCCTGGTAGAATGACGCCAAGGAGAAGCAAAAAAAGAAGATGAATATTAGGACGAAAGGAGTGGAGCGTGCTCGGGACTTTGGTTGCCACCATGGTTGTTGTTTTTGAGCCCTGTTGATTTTCGAGGATGAAATCGAAAGTGACGTTGGATGACATGTGTCACTTCAATTCTGATCGGCACTGACAAGCTCTCACAAAACTGACTGCGAACCGAACTCGAGATGACTGCAGCGCTCACCCGAACCCCTCCGCTCTTCGACCAGTTCTATCCAGTACCTGATTTGCTACCAGGATCTGGTCTGCGTGTTATTTATCAACCATTCTTTTATATCAATCATTCTTTTACTTTGCTGTCAACTAAATTAAAATCAAAATGACTATCGTATTACGTGAGTTTGACTCATTCAAGAGAGTTACTACATGGGGTGAGTGGTTAGATGTGACCAAAGCAACCTTTCCAGAATACCTTCCGAACTGGGCAGTGAGCAACCTTGTTGGTCTTCTACTACTAGCAATATCATTCTACATTCCAAGCTTTTCACGCAAGACGTGGGGCTTGTTGATGGTTCTTGCATCAGTGGTCAACACTTACATGATGCTAACCGATCCGACGTGTTACATCGAGTTTGGAGTATTGGCGGTGCCACCGATGCAAAGATTCATCTACAGCCGGTATTTTGCTAGGCCAGAATTGATTGTTCTTCCAATTGCGTTCTGCCAACTCCTTATTGGTGTTGAACTGCTGTTTGACGAAAAGTCCTCTCGACTTAGGAAGATTGCTTTGGGATCTGTGATTACGTTCTTCATTGGACTTATCTTTTTAGGAGTGGGTAGCGGATTTCCATCGAGTCTTTTGTATGCACTTACTATGGTGAAGTGCTGGCCGAAGCATAGCAAAGTTGAGTGAAATAGATCAGTGTAAAGCTTAGCTGACGCAATAATCCAGCAACTCGATAATTGTTCGTGCCTGCACTTGTTAGAATAGTAGCCTAATCATAAATATTATCCTAAACTTTTACAATTATTAGATCTATCTACTTCACCAAAAAGGGAAGTATCTATCTAACCTAAACGAGTATCCTGGAAACGAGTACTTAAGATGGAATTCACTGCTCCACTCATTCATAATCAGCATCATCTTTGTCATGGGGGAAAATTTTCTTGGTGGCAGTCCTATTTACCGAGCCGACAAGTCGAGGAATATATTCAATCATTGATTCTCCGGCATCCTTAATACCATGACCGCCTTCTTTGAGTACATCACGAACTCTTTCATCAGCAAAATCCTCTTGGTCACGTTGCATGAACCTCTCCAGCTGAAATTTACGAGTTAGTTGCTTGATCTTCCTCCTACTCTTCTCCTGCTCTTCTTCAGCCTTATCAATTTCCTTTTCAGTCTTCGTGATGGCCTTCATGATGTCATGTTCGGCCTTCTCCACTTGACGTTCCAGCTTGTCAAGTTTCTTGATCTCTCTGGCCAAGTCAGAAGGACTCCCCTTCACTTCGTTCGACTTGTCCTTCTTTGATTTTGATCCGCGGGTAGACTTTGCAGTACTTTTCTTTTCATCTCGCTCGTCCTTGTCCTTGTCCTTGTCCTCATCCTCGCCCTCGCCCTCTTCCTCCTCGTCCAAATCCGCGGAGATGACGGATTTGACATCTTCTGCCAAACTTGCGGCTTCTGTCACCGCACCGGAGAATACACTTCCAGCGTCGCTGAAGAATCTCTCCAAAGGGTTCATTTCATCACGATCATCATCAAACGAGTCTACTCTTGTATCCTCAACTTCACTTTCTTTGGGTACTTCACTTTCTCTGGGTACTTCACTTTCAGTCGGTACAACCGTGCTTTGATTAGCCTTGGCCTTGGACGCAAGGCGGCGGCTACGGAACATTGCGGAGAAGGTCATAGTAGATGCAGATAGTTGTAGCTTAGTGCAGTGGGACGGAGTCTGGATAGAGTGGGCGAGTTCTTGTTGTGAGTAAAGTGACCATAAACAATCTGCGGGAGAGAGTGATACAACATCCACTGCATGACAAATTTGGATGTGCGCATTCGATGTGAGAGTGGCTGGAAAAGACTAAATTTTAATGAGGAGAGAAGAAACGGGAAACAGCACTCAAAAACGAGAAACCGATCACCAAAAAAACTTCTCACTTTTTGTTTCACATATTTAAGTATCTTTTTAGGAGTTGCTACAGAGTGGGTTTCCATCGAGTCTTTTGTATGCACTTACTATGGTGAAGAGCTGGCCGAAGCATAGCAAAGTTGAGTGAAATAGATCATTGTAATGCTTAGCTGACGCAATAATCAGCAACTCGATAATTGTTCGTGCCTGCACTTGATAGAATAGTAGCCTAATCATAAACATTATCCTCAAGAAGTGTGTTGACAAAAACTTTACAAACCTATATATTATTATATCTATCTACTTCACCAAAAAGGGAAGTATCTTTCTAACCTAAACGAGTATCCTGGAAACGAGTACTTAAGATGGAATTCACTGCTTCACTCATTCATAATCAGCATCATCTTTGTCATGGGGGAAAATTTTCTTGGTGGCAGTCCTATTTACCGAGCCGACAAGTCGAGGAATATATCCAATCATTGATTCTCCGGCATCCTTAATACCATGACCGCCTTCTTTGAGTACATCACGAACCCTTTCATCAGCAAAATCCTCTTGGTCACGTTGCATGAACCTCTCCAGCTCAAACTTACGAGTCAGTTGCTTGATCTTCCTCCTACTCTTCTCCAGCTCTTCTTCAGCCTTCTCAATTTCCTTGTCAGTCTTCGCGATGGCCTTCATGATGTCATGTTCGGCCTTCTCCACTTGACGTTCCAGCTTGTCATGTTTCTTGATCTCTCTGGCCAAGTCAGAAGGACTCCCCTTCACTTCGTTCGACTTGTCCTTCTTTGATTTTGATCCGCGGGTAGACTTTGCAGTACTTTTCTTTTCATCTCGCTCGTCCTTTTCCTTGTCCTCGTCCTCGCCCTCGCCCTCTTCCTCCTCGTCCAAATCCGCGGAGATGACGGATTTGACATCTCCTGCCAAACTTGCGGCTTCTGTCACCGCACCGGAGAATACGCTTCCAGCGTCGCTGAAGAATCTCTCCAAAGGGTTCATTTCATCACGATCATCACCAAACGAGTCTACTCTTGTATCCTCAACTTCATTTACTCTTGTATCCTCAACTTCACTGTCTTTGGGTACTTCACTTTCAGTCGATACGACCGTGCTTTGATTAGCCTTGGCCTTGGACGCAAGGCGGCGGCTACGGAACATTGCGGAGAAGGTCATAGTAGATGCAGATAGTTGTAGCTTAGTGCAGTGGGACGGAGTCTGGATAGAGTGGGCGAGTTCTTGTCGTGAGTAAAGTGACCTTAAACAATCTGCGAGAGAGAGTGATACAACATCCACTAAATCGCGCATTCGATGTGAGAGTGGAAAAAAAACAAAATTTTAATGAGGAGAGAAGAAACGGGAAACGGCACTCAATAACGAGAAACCGATCACCAAAAACATACTTCTCACTTTTATATAGTCTCACACAAAATAGGGGCTGTGGACGGTTGGCCGCGGCATCGCCACCCATTGATACTGAGTTGCCTGAGTATTCCTCCAGTCATCAACACCGGCGTCTGCATGTTAAGAAATTGAATGACTATATGTATCAATTAAAGGCAGAACACGAAATATGTAACCTGAACTGGTGGTAGCCGGTCGCCGCTTGTACAAGCTTTACAAACGAATAGCTTGTCATCCTGATAAGTTCATCCATCGCAGCAACCTGGGCCTGTATACAAATGAATACACATTCCCATCTGTATTTTAAACAAGAAGGTGATTTACGGATTGATATGTATTATTATCTGGCGCTTTATGTGATGTCTATTCGCTCCTGGACAAAACAAATTCATACTATGAGCAGAAAGGAATATTTTCCATGCGCAAGCCAGGCCAGAGGGAGAGAGATAAATGGAGAGAGCTGAGCATGTCGTGTTCAACAAGGATGAGTACCGTAGGCGTAGGATTCAAGCTGCTTGGAGTACTACTGGACTACAACATAGCTATGTAATAGCTCACGAAAAAATCTTCATCTAAAATAAATATATCTACTTCTGAGTAACCTAACGTACACTTACAGCAATTCATGTCCTTGTGATCAATTTCTTTGCCGAATTATCCCTTCAATCTTTGACATAGATCACCACCTTCCGCCCTCCTCATCCTCAACGCTTCTCTCGTTCCTCTCATCATCGTCCGCACGATCCATCGCACTTTGCAACTCGAACTTTTGAGACAGAGCCTTGATCTTAATCAGAGTCTTAACTTTTTCTGCTTCAGCCATGGAGATTTCATTTTCACACTTCCTGATTTGTTTTTCAGCTTTCTTCTTTCTCTGTCCCAGCTTACCAAGTTTCTTTATCTCCTTGGCCAAGTCAGAGTGGCTTCCTTTGACTACTTCCTTTGAGCTGGGGGTTGCTTTTACGATACTATAAACGTCATCATCAACGTCATCATCATCAGCGGAAATAATGGTTTGGATGTCATCTGCCAAACTCACAGCTTCAGAGAACACATTAGACAACGCGTTTGTAGAATCATTCAAGAATCTCTCGAAAGGGGTAACATCATCTCGAGAATCCTCAGTGGCAGCGGACTCCTCAAAGGAAGCTACTTTCAACAACTTGTCTAACTCGTTCGCAGGAGCAGTAGCATTTTTAGTGGTAGTGGTAGCAGCAACAAGAGCAGCAGGAGCAGAATTGTTCTGTTTCGACTTGGAAGGTTGGCGGCGGCCGAGGAACATTGATTTGATGGTGGTCATTTGTAGATTAGTACTCCAACAGTTAAGTAAAAGAAGCTTGAATTTGAATGAGATTGGAATAGTGTCTGGATGAAATCCTACGGCAAGATTTTGTGAGAGTGAAGACGAGAGACAAGAATTTCACTACGAAATTATTCAGGTTGCAGTGTCGGTGGCCACAACGAAATAAGTGATATGGGTGCACGAAGCGAAGCGCAAAATGAAAATTTGTGGAGAACTCTCACATTTTTGGACCAGCAAAATTTGGCTGAACGGCACTCCTGGATGTCTTAGCTGGAGATAATTACTACTCCTACTTTTACACTACTGCAAAAAATTTGTATGAGACAGACCAGCACACCCTACATAGGATCTTCTGTCACACGTGGGAGTCCTCTCCAGAGGGACTCTGCACGTGTGCAGAGACCCTAGCTTATTTTGGCTAGGCTTTCGGGTATAAGGGGGCGGCCTACCCGATTTCAGGGGGATTCCCCCTCCTTTTCCCCCTCCAAGAAACCGGGGGGACGGCTAGTTAGAGTATTCTCCCGTGATTTCGGTTAGCGTAATGGAATTTCAAAAGGGTGAAATTTCACTACTGCAACTTTCGTGAAATTTACAGGGTGAAAGTTGCACCAATTTTGGCCAACAATGAAATTTCACAAAAATTCTGGCGCGAACGGATGGTACTGAACCAACACGTAGCACAAAAATAACCTAAGACCCTTCATTCCACCAACCACCAAACCCCAAAGAACACCACGCACCATCCAGATGATGAGTTTGTCAACTCAGCGGAGAGTAACTCTTCACCAAAATGCTGGCGACTAACAATGCAGTATTATAATATGTGTCTCACTCCCGAGTTTGATGAACTTCTTGGTCAGGGCTCAAGAGCAGAAGTTGCTGGTATGATCCGTGAACGTTTCAATATGGATGGTGTTGATCCCAGCGGACTGAAGGTTGGTTTACTCGATGAGCATCACTTGATGTGTTTCCTCTGTGACCCAAACTCTCGTGTGTGGAGGGAGTTGTTCTACCTGCAGACTAACAAGGCTGCGCTCGTAAGGAAGATGATCGAGTGGTATGTGCCTTTGGGTGAAGATGGTTCTGATGAGATGCGGAGGAGAGTTAAAAAGGATTTTGAGGACTTTGATACTCAAAACAATGACTGGTTTCATTCTTTTGACGTTCCACTTCCATCGCTTCCATCTTTGGAACAGCTGCAACAGAACAACAAGTCTTTTAGTATCAAAAATGTGGTACAGTATGTGGAATCAACTGGTGCTATTTCTGGTCGCATCACGTGGTTTGAATGTTATGCAGGATCATCTGACTTCTATCGATTGGTTGCTAAGCCTCTAATGTCTATGGGAACTGTCGGATCGATGGATTGTGAGCGTAGGGCCAAACCTCTGAAGAACAGCATTCTTGTGAAGGATAGGAATAGGATGAAGGATCCAACTGGTGTTGCACTTCTTCGAGGGAAGGAAAACCTCCGTCATATCATGGATGCGAAGAAGATGCTTGGAAAGAAGCTTGCTGACAGTCTCTCTTAGAGTGATGTGTTGACTGCAGAGTGCAAAGTATTACGACTATCTCAGGATAAGCTAGAGTGAAATTTAATCCCTTGAAATTTCTGAAATTTCTGAAATTTCAACCTGCAATTTTCAACCCCCTCCAAAAATGGTGAAATTCCATTACGCTAATTTCGGTCTAAATCTAGCCGAAATCGGGCTAAAAAGGACTTTTTGCAGCTCAATTTAGACGATTTTGCCACCTGCGAGCAGCCCCGATTTCAGGGGGCACCCCCGGCTCCCCCTTATACCCGAAAGCCTAATTTTGGCCAAAAACTGCGCCGAGGCTTTGCAACATGCCTTCAAAACCTCTCCTACGGCCGATTTGCGCCATGTCAATGTCATCGCCCACACAGCACCAATAACGGCGACCAATAGCTTAAATTGTACACAATACCCATCTGAATTAAAGTGCTGCGGCTTTCTGCTGCAGCTGTTGAGCTCAATCCATAAAAAAATATTTATTATTTTGCTAGTAAATTAACATGATAATGTGATGACATCCATTTCACTCCCCCTCCATGATTCCCTTTGATAAATATAGGCGCAAACTGTTATTTATGATAGTATAAAGCTATTTTATTGTTTAGAGCGTTAAGATCCATTGTTTATTGGTTGATTGTTGTGGTCACTATTTTTTTATGTACATAACATGTAAATTATCTACATGACATGTTGTTGGTCTTTTGGGAGCATGGGGGGCCTTTATTATTCCCTCCAAGTAGTAGAATTATTAGTTCATATCATGGTTGGTTGAGGAGAGGCGCTGGGGGGTTGTTATTATTGTTTGTCTCTCCACATGAACACCACTAAGATGGAGGGTCAAAAAGAGCCAAAAAACAGGTGACAGGTGTTGTGTTATTATTCCATCAGTGGCACTTTGTTGATGTTACCCTGCCACTGAGACCTCGCCATGGGTGTTATGTAATGGATGCACCTTCAATTCTTGGTGGATATCATTCCATATGGAGTGTAGAGTGGACACAACTGTGTTGAAGGTGCCAAAAGTGCCCCAAAAATCAGTGTTGTGTTAATGTTTCCATTAATGCCGCTTCTTCGATGTTACCCTGCCGCCAACACCTCGCCATGGGTATTAGGTAATGATTGCACCGCCGGTTGTGGGGGGATATGATGGTTTATTGAGCGTAGAGTCGAATGCTCTGTCGACGTCGATCTCGACACCCTCCGTCGAGACCATGGTAATGGTGTTATTATGCGTAGTCTTAGCCATTCCCCCGCCAATGCGGGGCGCAAACGCTGACATATACCCTATAGAACAATAACGAAAATGTTCGAACGTAATTCGTCGATCTGCGGGGATGCTATGTTGAAAGATGCTGTAGGATGGGTTTCACCGTAGTAAGATCACTAACAAAATGGTTGAGCAAAATTGCAAAGCCTCGACACAGCCGGTAGCTCCCCAAATAAGTAGTAAATAGTTAGTGGGCCCCTAAACTGAAGATCCAAAATAAGCTAGGGTCTCTGCACATCTCCCACATGTGACAGAAGATCCTATGTAGGGTGAGACCAGCATGCATGCAGAGAGGCTACATAAATCACGGGAACCGGCACTTCGTACTTACATAATATAGAGGTTGGTCTCGTCTCGGTCTCGGCACTGTCCCGAGATTCGAGCCGAGACAGGGTCCGTCGAGACGAGATCCCGGGATATCTCAAGATTTTCAATGAAGAAGGTTAGCAATGATTAAAAGGGGCAAAACCAACAAATAACTATCTACTATGGACTCTTTAGACAACTTAGTACTCTTTGTTCTGGCCAGCATCAATTGGATCCCCACTCTCATCCTTGTCCTCAAAAGAAGGAGGGAGTAGAAACTCATTCAAAGGGACATCTGGCATGAGTTCATCCCAATTTTTGCGGATGAGGCTTGTATTTTCTTCAACAAACATGATGCATCGATGCGGCAAGTAACAATGGGATCAATGCAAGATCGCTTTGCTGCAATTACTCTGGCTGCCCTGCTCCAGATTCTTTCCAAGGGAGCGGAAGTTGCTGGAATATCTCACAGGTACTCTCGTGCAAGTGTTGCAAGTTCAGGGAATTGGTGAGCGATTTGTTTCCAACGCTTCAATGGATCATTAAACTTTCTTTCTCCATCTTGCATCGGCATTTGCTCCAGGAGTTCGTAAGCTGCAGCTGGGCTTCACATCGGATCCGAATATTGTCATCAGTCAATTCGTCATCATTTGCTGCTGCATCGTCGTCGAAGTCAAATGCACCCAAGAAATCGAAGCTCGTGTCTTCTGATTTAGAAGATACTTGCGGTACTGCAATACTTCCACCTTCACCACCATTATGATTTGTATTTGTATTAGCCTACTTCTCGACATCAACCATAAGATCTTTGATGAGTTGCATCAACTTATTAGACAAGGTCGAGTCAATTCATATTCAATAATGGCAATGATGTTCAATTACTACTTACCTTCAAAAGCCAGAACGGCATTACAATGAAGAACATGGTCTGTGCAATATGCATGCGCCCAATCCTCATGTGCTCCATTCATACGGATTGCAAACTTTCTCAACTGCTTGTGTCCTGGTTCACTACACATCAGATTATCACCCTTCCAATGTTTGCAAATGCATTTGTCATCCCAATCTTCTTCGTCGCTCGAGGATTCCGATGGTTTTCGCTCTTTGCATTAGACATCATCGTCTTCGTCACCCGACGATTACAACGATTCGTTCCTGCTGGCAGTAGAAGCTGCATCGGCATCAGTGGTAGCATCGGCATCGGTGATAGCATCGACCATGATTTCAGATTAGATGAAGATAATGAGTTGAATTCATCAAAAAAATAATCAAACTCCCATGAACAAGTCTTGTGAACGCACCCAACGGTGTCAAGGGGAGTCTTGTTATGATGTGAGATTGGAATCGTGCTGATGAAATCAGAAGTAGCCGCAGAAACGAATTGTTCTTCGTCATGGTTGGCTGTGAGAAAGTGATGACAAAAAATCCCGAAATGCTCCGAGACAGAGGGTGCCGAGACGAGACACCTGTCTCGACCCAAAAAATCCCGTCAGACGAGACCAACCTCTAATAATCTACCTGTCCCGAGTCAGAGACAGAGACACCTAAATTTATTATGTGTCTGTAGTGACTTTCACCAACATTCACACCAGATGCAGCTTCTTGACTCGGCAGGAGAGCCTAGATATAAGTGATTCATGTGTAAGCGAATTTCGATTTGGTAACCAATGCAACCTATGCCATCTGCCATGTAGGAGTACGTTCAATAATATACAAGTAATACTGAACGAATAAAAAATATGCACGAGGGCATGTGAAATAAATAAATACGATACACGGGATCACAAAATCACTATGGTTGCTTCTCTTGAGCATGCAAGAGAAAGAGCAACTCTTAGAGTTGTGATGAGGAGCGACCACCAAGGGAGGAACTATTGTATCATACGTCTAGTTGGCTTTTTCGTTCAAACCAAAATGATGTCCCGCAATAATTAATGCTTGTTCTAAAAAAAGACAGGTAGGAAGAAGCTCTTGACCTATCTAGGAGCTAGCGAAGTTGACTGGACGATAAACCATGAGCCAATGCTAGGGAGAGCGAATTCCAGGCTATGAACCCACAACTTCTCAATCAAACGAGATTACTTGTGGAAAAATACGACGAATCGTTGAGAGTCAACGCGTCTCTAACTGCCGAAATTCGATCTCTTCAAGAGATCATCGAAGAGAAAGAGGCAAACGCGTCAACATTGATAGAACACTACCAGGATCAGATATGCCATCAGACGACTCGTTTGGAAGAGCTCAAGGAAATCATTCGTGCTCGAGACATTGCCGAAAAAGAAGAGTATCAAAGGAGAGAGGCACATGACAAATCTATCTCTATCAAGCTACGCGAAGCTGAGACAAAAGAAGCCACCTTGTTGGGAAGAATTCAATTGCTGGAAGAAGAGGTCAAGAGATTGACATGTACACAGAAACAGCAAACAGAGGAGAGTGAACAAAAGCATCTTGAGGACCAAATAGCAATGAAAGAATCATTCGAGAAGGAGTTTGAATGCTTGCGACAAAAGCTTGTTTCAAACATGTACCAAGAGATGGGAGATGCGCTCTCAAAGACAATGCAGGTAAACAACAAGTTAACATGTCAGCTGAAGGCTGCCCTTGCCGAGTTGGAATCGATGCAAATTACTCTGCAAGAGAAGGAGAAGGAACTGTCATTTGCAAAGCGAGAGATTAAATTACTCAAATACAAAGAGAAGATGGCGGCTCAGAGACGAGCAGAGAGAGCTCAAGCACGTGCTTTTATTGAGGAGATAAAGAAGGCTGGTAATGTCGTAGACACGAAAGATACGATAACTGCATAATAGGAAAAGACGATTACACCCTCTACTCAAGTGCAGCTTCATAATCAATCTCTCCATCTCTTCCATCCACCTCTAGATATTTACCCCTCTTGCACTGAGCAAAGATATAGTCGTCGTACACATTGACACCCAGTGCGCTGACACAGCCTGTCAATCTATGTGTACTGTCAATAGGTATTACAGCTAAGTAGGGCACTTACGTACATAATCTAAGGTACCACCAATTTAGCTAGTCTTTCTTCTAGTCGCCTCTGGGGAGAAGCGAGAAAACTAGCTATACGAGAAGGTAGTGTTCAGGCCTGCTGGGTCAATGGATGTGTACTGTCTATTTATACGTGTGTCAATGCATGTGTACGACGACTGTAATATTTACGAGCGAGCCCTTCAAGAAAAGCTGTCACCTGTCACCACTCCTCCTCCTTCCACCTTTCTTCTTCGCCTTCTTTTCCTCCTCAACCCTCAACTATCAACTACCTACGCACGAACAACCAACAACAACCATGACGGAGAGCATTTCCTTGACCGAGGCATTGCAGAGCAATATCAAAGATGGCAACTCACCCCTCTTCTCAATTGGTGACCAAAAGTTGAGCTATGACAGCTGCTGGGACACTCTCCACCTCCACAAGAATTGGATACGCAACAAAATCATATCTATTCGCCATGACGCGTGGAAGAAAGATGGACATAATGTTGTTGCATCACCAGAGAATGATATAGTAATTGGCTATCTTGCTGATAACTCTCCAGATCTTTTATTGTCAATGCTGGGGTGCATAGATCTAACTCACTGTAGTGTTACTACCAGCAGTAATGACGACAAATGTGAATTCGAAGAAGTGTTGTCTCCGCTCCCTGCAATGATCAATGTGCGTTGGACGCCATTGGAGATACAGCGAGCCCTTCGATTGCATACCGATGAACACGAAGAAGACTAAGCAAGCAATAGAATATGTGAAGCAGCGCCATGTAACAATATTGTTGTATGGTCAAGGATACGAAGAAACTGCGAGGCAAGCTGTACACTTAATGAATGGCGACAACAACATGGTCGAACAAGAACATTTTGCTGTGGCTGTGCCGCTTCCATTATTTGCAAACGACAACATCAACAATACTTCAAATCGTTCTCTAAACCATCAATACAATCCATCAAAAAGAAAAGAGTTCTCCGATGCAGATGCACTCATCCTCTTCACATCGGGAACATCCTCGCCCAACGGAGCCAAGGGCGTACGATTATCGCATCGATCATTATACATTCAATCACATGGCAAAACTTGCCCGCCATGTAATTATGATTCACATAGTCGAGTTGTAGCAACAACTGTACCATGGTTTCATGTTGGGGGGATAAGTTCCGCTTTGGCAGTTGTTCTGGGTGGTGGCTGTTTGGTCTTTCCATCGGATGATGAGAATGGCTCATCAACGGGGGTGCAGAGAAAAGGATTTCAACCTAATGTAGTACTGCAATCGTTACAACTGAGGGATGATAGTGTGGAATCAATAGCTGCAAATACGCTGGTGGTTATTCCGGCCATGCTTCATGCAATGTTCCAACTGCAACAGCAACAGCAACAACAGTTCCCACCAAATGACAATGTGAGACTGATTCTAGTCGGAGGTCAATCGATTGGAGATAAGCTGTATCAACAAACACGACAATTCTTTCCAAAGGCAAGGATAGTTCAAACATATGCATGTACAGAGGCTGGATCGTCCATTACTTTTCTTGATTTAGGATATTCTACATCCAACTCGGTTGGAGCAGCTGCCAACAAAGCTAATGTGGACGAGCAACAACAAACAACAAAAATGGATGGGGCGACTCTTGTGGGGGTAACCCCACAACATATTGATATTGGAATATTTGATGAGAGGAGTGACAAGCACAATCTTATGAAGTTACCACGGGGCCAGATGGGAATCATTGGTACTCGTGGTCCACATGTTATGTCTGGCTATTGGAATCGTGGCACTACTAACAATGGCGATGATAAGACTCTGAAGGTTGGAGATTGGATGCTTACCAATGATCTAGGTTACCTTGACAATCAAAATAATCTATACTTTTGTGGTAGGGCCAATGATGTCATTCGTACCGGAGGAGAATCAGTTTTGGCGACCGAAGTGGAGAAAGTGATTATCATGCATTCAATTGTTGAGGAATGTGCCATATTCGCTCTTCCAGATGACAAGTTTGGAGATGTGGTGTGTGCTGCTGTTGTGTTGAAAGGGGATGCAATACTGATAGAGGAAAACGAGGCGGTTGAAGATGAACAATTGAAGGTAGTGATGAGAACGCATTGTCAGCATCAACAGTTGGCTGGATTCAAACGACCAAGGCGTGTCTTTCGTATGCATTCCTTGCCACGTAATTCGTCGGGCAAGGTATTGAAGTACGAGATAGTGAAAGCATGTGCGACGATTTCAAGTAATAGAAGCCGTTTATAGATGCGTTGTGTGGGTCTCGTGCTGTTCTACATAGTTCGTTTTACTTTGTTCCTTATTAACCATTCATCCCTCCACCCACGTTACTTTAAGAATGGGATAAAGCTGTCCCAAACTTGCGCCCCATCCCTGTTTGATGTAGCTACATGTCGGCATTGCGTTATTTTCGTCACCAGTTCTGTGACTTCTCTCAACTTGGTAAATTTGCTCATCAAATCATAGACTCTTTCCAGAACGGTGATTATATCACCTTGACACAGTCTCACTCTCTCTTCTAAAATGAATGTTAAAGCTAGCTCGCAAAACAGCCGAGGGGTCTGTCCATCCTCTTGCTCGTCGCCCATGACACTGTATGGTAATGCACTCATAGATACAAGCGCCTGGGCAAACATTTCATCATTTTGAACACACTTTGTCAACAAATCAGTCATTTTGGCCAGAGCAGTCAATCCCACCCTTTGCGTGGCAAGTCCCTCCTTCTTATCTGCCACGTGAATTGTCCACAATGTGTCGCACGCTGCTGCGAGGACTGCGTGTGACTCGTTGCTGGATGCTTCAGATTCATCAAGGCAAATTCGAATGACAATATCTGCCAAAGGAGTTTTCTCCAAAAAGACTGATTGGTCCCCGTCTGAGCTATCTGAGGTCGAATATTCGTTGCAGTAAGACTCAACAGCAGTGGAGATTAATCTGAGGAACTTGCACTTCAGCGTAGCATAGGGTAGAACAGAGGAAATACTTCGCCAGCTGATTACACCGTGTAACCAGGATAAAAGACCAAGTCTTTTAATCAAGTGAGTCGCAGAACGAGAACCTCCCGATTGTATCAAACACTGAATAACATCAATTGTTAGAGATAGCTCACTCCTGCCTCCAAGTTGGTCACACAGACTGTCAAATGAGCTCATTATGAGCTCCGGCACATGATGCTGTGATATGATCCGATAGCAGAATTCATCCACGGCACCATCCTTCAGTGTCAAGAGGGCCCAATTCCTTTCTGTTCTACATCGAATGAGATCATCAGACGACGAGCAATACAAAGAAAGGAATGCTGGTAGGCCGAAGCAATCTTGGAACGCCCCGTGGTAGTCATTGAGTCGCAAGAAATATTTGTTCATTGCCCCGTACATGTCATCATTAGGCCTTGACACAATCAAGAGAGCTTTAGCAAGAAACACTGCCGAGAGAGCTGGAAGCATGGTCACATTAAATCTCTGTTTCGAAGTGTTCGTGCTCCCTAGCTCCACTCCAGTATCAGCTTCTTCGATCTTCTTCATCTGCATTGCTCTTCGCACGGCCAAACCCCGCTGCAGTGACGCCATTATCATCTCCTGTTGAGGTCTTTCACGCCATGATTTCATCTCTTGTGACTCTTTCATTTGGAGTGCTTTCAAGAATAGACCGCAAATTGCTACAGCGACTTTTCTCACTAATGGACATCTGGACGAGAGTGATGCTATAGCAAGCGAAATACATCCCCTGTCGCAAAGTCTGCGAGCAATCGTACTAAATGCTTGGCGTTGAGCAAAATCTTCTTCTTCGCTTTCATCATCAGAATCCTTGTCAACTTCCATTTGTTCTACGTCTTGGGATTCCTTACTACTTCCATCGACATCTCTTTCCACCGGTAAGTTAGCTTCCAGAGCTCCCAAGACTAAAGGAAGAATGAAACCAGGACTGTATCGGGGATCTTCACCAGTGCCACGCCAAGAATCTGTCGTTGAGTAAATTTTTGAAACAGGCGTGACCTCGTCCGGCTCATCCAAACTTGACGCAGAGGAGGAGGTACTCAGGGAGTCATCATCACTTACGCCAGAGGAATTACTCTCTGCGTCATCAACCATGTCTGCGTTCATTTTATTACTCTCGTCGTTGGCATTCGTAGATCCAGACTCCACATCACTTTCAGCCGAAGGCACCAAAGTATCTGCAATGGGAAATTGCGACAAAGTCGATCGAACGCGATCATTATTAAGAGAATCTACAAGCCACTCCCAACCCTGCCGATCGCCGAAAGAGGATGTGTTATCGTCAGTACTTGTTCGTAGACTATGCTTTTTACACAGTGCACCCCATTTATAATCGCAGAGCAAGATCTAAGGTAAGTCAAAGTTGAATATTATTGTCAGTTCGTTCTCTTGATGTGCAATTAGAAATTTCACAAACAAATTACTTACCTCATCCTCACGGCATTTGTTTACATCGTAGACAAATAACAATCGCCGAAGTAGCCTGTCTGTAACGCTAGTGCTGGCATCATACGCAGATAGAACGGAGCCCCAAACTTCAGTACTGACTTTTACATGGCTGGCATCAAGCGACACGCAACACAGTAATAGACGAATTAGCTCCTGCTGCTGTGAGAGTCCGTCACAAAAATGAGACTCGCCGTCACTTCTTGAGATAGGCCTGGATTCGAGCCCAGTTGTTCGCTCCTCTTTCGTACTGATCACCAAGTCGAATGCCGAATGAGAAATGGCCATTGCATGAACCTGACCTGGCGGGATAGTTTCTTCTTTGGCGAATCCAGCTGACAAGATTAGCCGAATGATCTTCAGACACCCTCCAAATACTGAGGGGGATGCAAAGTCACTTGCATCCATCATTCCATACTTCAGGCATGACACGATCATGCTGTTTATGATCGATATTGTCGATGACATGGTATCGTCGCTGATACGATCTTTTAGCTCCCAGAGATCCGCAGTGTATCCAAGCAAGGTTTCCAATAACACAGCCAATTCCTCTTCCACTCCCTTTGTTCGCACAACCTTCTTTAGAAGCTTGGGAATGAGTTTGCAGCACCGAAAGAATGCCTTCGCAATTACTGCTGATTCATTAATGTCTTCCTCTTCCTTTGAAGCGGCGACAAAGGTCACTAACCTGACTATTTGAATTTCTTGTTGGACTGGAAGGACAAGGGTACCCTTCTCTAGTGAATCTAAAACTTCTAACAAACATTGCAACGTCTCAGAAACATGGTGCCCACCAAAACATAAACTCTCGATGACATCAACAATCGTTTCCAATGATGAAACTCGGGTTCCACTGTTCTTTATTTCACGAAGAAGTGTTAAGAATCGATTACCAGTCACCTCTGCTATTTTCCCAGTCTCCTCAGCTTCATCAGAGCCCTCCTGCGCATATGATTTTGTCACAAATACAAACGCAGCCATATCCAATAGCCCACTTTGCCAAAGGCGTTCATAATTGCCGTCGCTCTTTAGCAATACCTTTTCCAAGCATGCAAAATTGGTACTATCGTATGACATGACAGAGGCAAGGAAGCAACTCTTGCTTTTACGGCCCAATTCTTCTTGCTTGAAGAGAGTAAGTAAACAGCAATCGACAAATGTAGCCGCTCCCATTTTGCACAAGCTTTGGTACATAGGCCAAGCTAAATGACCCGTTTTCGGTGAAACGAATATCTCCGCAAGATAATCAGAAAGGCGGAAACAAACCTCCACTGACAACATCTCTTCAAGATCGTTCGCAAGAGCAGCCCATAGCTCAAACATTGTTGTCGCAAGGAGAGGAGATATAAGTGAGCCATTCGTATCTGGAAACATACGCAGCACCACTGACAGTAGAAAGTGTTTCATCCGCAATTGGTTGGCATTATTGGAAGCCACAACAGTGCAGCATTCCTTCCAGATATCATCAGTAGCCTGGGAGCGAAGAGTAACTGGAACGACATTATGTCTTAGAAGGGAAGTGACGACCTTCGCGTCAGTTGAGCCATCCAATTCTTCGTCGCTATCTTGCATGGAAGATGATTCCAGCTCAGTATTCATACTCTGGAAACCACTTGACCTCAACAGCGAGAAGAGCACCAGCATGATTCCTTCAAAATCTGATGTGTCAAGTGTGGATTGAATCAGTATCGCTTCAATCTCTCTCACTGCACAGGCACCCTCAACTGCACAGATGTCAACAACAATCTGCTTCAATAGGCTCAATAGTTCGTCACGCCAATCCTCGTCTGTTGTGTACTTTAATATGCTCAGACACTGCCTCATCGCTGCCGGTGTGAAGTTGTACTGTGGCGTATTCTTGGCATTTCCTGTAGATACTCTCAGCATGTAATTAAGCAGACAATCTCTGTGAAATATATCCGATGACAGAGCGTGAAGATGAGTATTTACATTGAAACTTCCACTCAAAAGCACTTTTGCTACCTGGTGCAAACCTGCGGTGTTTGTATCTTCCGGTGGGTGATCACCGGCTGCGTACACTATTAATGCCGCAAAATGCTTTGCGTTCGTCATAAAAAGGAGCATCTTGGTGGCGATCTGGATCAAACACAACTCAAACTCTTTCGCTAAAGAAACCCGAGAGTCTCCGGTCTCTGACATGAGGTAGGAAATTGAAAGAGACAAAAGTGAAGAAACACTCGATGCCGAATCATATCCCAATTTGGCCTTTGACAGTGCCTGAAAGATTGTCATCTTGTGCTGAACGGATTGTTCTCTTGTCTCGGCTATCATCGTCATGAGATCTTCAATTGTATCATCAGTAATGGCGTCTACCCACAAAGATGTTTCATATTTCTGACAAGACATGGCCTCAGCATTATCGTCAACATGGGGAAATATCTCCTTTTGCAATAGCGACAGAGCCAACTCTCTAGCCGCATCATAGACTTCCGGAGTCGTCGTTGACGATGATGTCAAGATGGATAAAGCGCTCGGGAGCATCTTGGATGAAAATGAAATCTGGTCGAGCTTTGATACAAGAAGTAGAGTGCGTAACATTCGATACTGCAGAAGAGGTTCAGCATTGTGAAAGGACCGCCCTGGTGATTCTTCCAATGGCAAAAACTTAACCCAATCATACTTGGCATTTGCAACTAAAGATGAATCGATTTGTGCATAGCATTGAAAAGCCTCACATAGTTGCAGCATCACAATGGTAGTATTGGATTGAGATGAGGTCTCGAATGAATCAAATCGCGATGGAATGGAGAGAAGAATTGGCAGTTCAGGCATGTGACTCATCACTGCCTTGTATAATGAGCTTTGGGAGTCCCTTTGTCCATCATCAAATAACACCCCACGAGCTCTGCGAAGCAACGTGATGATAAGTTTCAATCCACCCGATGTCAGCAGAGCGCATGAACTCTGCAAGACCTTGCTCAGAAGAGTTTTGGTGGCACAAATCGGAATAATCTCCGCAAAAATTTGCTCAGTCGTCGGCATCTGCCCATCTCGCAGCGTTCTAACGCGAGGGAAAGGTATGTCACGTACCACACCCTCAACGAAAGTTAATGCAGCCAAAGATCGATAATTTGGCTTTGGATCGGACAGTTGCAACGTGCGGAAGAAGTGTGGAGTTAACTCTGGTGTTGTCCTGAGACATAGCCCGAGCAACACTTTCAAAGAGACACTATGCCCCTGACCGGATAGTAGAGAGTGAAGAGATTTCGACAACTGCGGGAGATACGCAGTGAATTGATCTTCTTTGTCAGCAGTGTAGGAGATTGAGCTGTCACGTAGGAATGGTGAGCGGCGAGTATCTGTAAGCAGAACAAACAATAGTCTCCTTGCTTCTACTGCTGCTGTTTCGATACGATCGAGATCATCGTAAACATCGTCTCCATTGATAATAGTCTGAATTGAACCAAGTGTTGGATCAAAGTGTGGTGCAAGTAACGATAATTCGGACAAGCTGTCAAGCACTTCACCAGACAGTAAGTCAGCCGTTGCGCCCATGCCTAACACAAATCCACCCTTGCTCTCCTTCTTGCTGTTGCCGTTATTGCCATTTCGATTCTCAGTCTCGGATGATGGGAGGATAATTCCATTCACTCCCCTCAGCAGGCGGGCAATACACTTTGCATAAACGTCATTGCTCACACTTTCATCATCATCTTCTTCATCATGGTCAGCTTGACTTTGTCTCACAAGATCCAACAGACGTTGAACCCCATAACGTAATGCAATATGACCAATACCAAAGTTACCCACATCTTTCTTCCCACCCCCACCTCCTCGTTTTGTAGTCCAACCGGGAGATGGAACATCGGTAAGACGCGATAGTACCATAAAATCACGAGTTTCGAGGAGAGTACAAACCAATCGTACACACTCCACCGATGGCTTGATGGTAGTGGACAATGATGATGATGACATTTTGTTCCCCCCTTGCTGGAATAATTGGACCATCCATTCAGTTCCACCGTCGGCATTGCCACCGGTGCTTCCTTTCCCCGCAAACTTTCCACCACCAGCACCAGCACCACCAGCAGAGGAGGAGGAGGGGACAGTATCTTTCGCAGCAGTTGATTTCCCACCACCATTACTTGACAACCTACGAAGGACTTCACGTGCCGTACCATTCGACAAATAACAAAGTGACGTCAAACAATGCAATGCCGACAACAACAATGCCTCCTCACGAGATTGCTGCCTCATCAATCTCTGCTTCATTCGTTCCTTCTTCACTGTAATCTCCTGCTGTCGCTTTTGCTCCATTGCCTTTTCCTCCTTCGAAAGCTTGTGCTGTTTTTGTTGCATCGACTTTTGTCTCTGTCGTTGCTCCCTCCGTTCCTTCTGCTGCAACTGAGTATAATACATCTGCCGTGCGATGTAGGTGTGAATTGCACCAATCCACTCTGGCAAACGATCTTTCATTAAGACTGTCATGATTTGTGGTGGTAGTGCACACTTGTGATTGGCATTATCTTTGATGGAAGAGGAGGAATAATCGATACTGGTGTTCCAATGGAATTGCAATCGAAGTTTCTCAATGGGGACAAAACTAAGTATCCATTCATTAACTGCCATCCAATATTTGGTTTGGAGATTTGTGGATATGATTTTTCCACGGCTTTGTTTCCCTTCATTGTCTTTGTTGTTGGTAGTGGTGGTTGATGTAGCACCTCGTTTCTTTCTTCGTCGTTTTCCACCACTGTTGTTACTGTTTGCACCTTCCTCATCCCCCCCACCACTATTACCACCACCTTGATTATCATCATTCTTGCACAACAACTTGTGCACTCCCCCAGGAGGCAACGCACTAATAAACTCATTCTTATTCAACTCTACCCCCAATGGACTATATCGTCGATACACCTCCATGAATCCCGTAGGCCATGATGTGAGTTGGAGAGTGCCAACCTCACCCTTGGTGACGGATGTACCGATGAAGGGTACGTTGTAGTTGTTTTTATCTAGTTTCCAGGAGTGTTTGACTTTTGTTGTGGTGATGGTGGATGATGATTGGAGTAGTTTTTGACGTTTGTTGGTGGATGATGGGTTGTCTTGTTCATCGTCATCGTCAAAGGAGATGTAGGACACATCATCATCATCATCATCATCGTTGCCATCATCTTCACTATTGTTGTTCGCACCGTCAAGCACAGCATCAGCAGCATCAACAACTACACTACCATCAATCCCATCATCACCACCATTATCAACATGATCAATCACCAAGCATCGTTGATACTCCACCACACGTACGAATTGATGTAACTTTTGTAGAATTTGCAATGGGTCGTCACCGTTGAGTGCCGATGTGAATTCTAGTACGCCTAGTGGTTTAGGTGGTGGTGGTGATGATGATCGTTGTTTGCGCTTGTTGTTGTTGTTTGGTGGTGACATGATGATGTGATGGAAGGATCAACAGGTTGGTTGTAGACTAGCTCTGCAGCGTTGAGCGATGGCTCGGCGCAGGAGTAGGAGGCGGTAGGCCGGCCATCATCTTTTGCTCTTTTTTTTGAAGAGAGGGAGATGTTGAGAAATGGCGCGAACGAGAATGAGCGGACGACGGAAGTACCTACTTACCTGTATGCTGTATGTACAAAACTCAATGTGGGCCGGCCGTGCATGGGCCGTGGGCCGTGTGGGTGTTGTATGTGCCGGACACGACGTTCATGGGCCCTTTCTCACAACTTGGCGGGCTCCATCACTCTCTCGCCAAAAAAATTCGGCGTCAAAAAAAAACATCTCTCCCTCCGCCTCAACCTTCAACAAAACCCGCCCCCCCCCTCCTTCGCCCCATTCCCACTACAGCACACGATCAACTCTTGATCAACGCCTTATCATTGTTGTCATCTTCGTCCTTCGTTATAATAATAGAAAGTAGCATCAATTATTCATCATCATGGAGCACTCATCATCGCCATCTTCATCAGAGCAGCCACAACAGCCATCATCAACATTCGCAGCGGCAGCCACCGCAAGTCGAACAACCTCCACTTCCTCCTCGGCATCAATGGCATCCTCATCCTCCACTACCACCTCACTATTCCGTTCCACCTCCTCCATCAAATCATCCCAACACTCCTCCTCAACCTCTTCACTATTCTCCACCACACGCTCCCTCTCGTCCACACTAACCGGATCTTCCTCCACCACCTCCATCACCATGACGGGATCATGTGGTGAAAATCTCCCACCGAGGACACTGGCACGTGTTGCCAGAGATGTGAGAGATTTGGTCAAAAGTCCACCGGAGGGGGTTAGGTTGGTCGTCGATGAGGAGAGTGGTATGCCTGGAAGTTTGGCTGAGATTGTGGTACGTTTTTTCTTTGTTTGGTATTGATTTTGGAGTAAAGTGATTTTGTTTGGCGAGAGAGAGATGGAGGGTGTTTCGTTTCGTTTTCAACGATTATCTCTCTATTGTAATCATTTATATATCGATTGACATCATTGCTCACCTTCTCTCTTTATCTCATTGGTGTTCCAAACACATATATCAACAAAAATCCCTCCAAAAAACAATTTTCTGTTTCTTTTCTTTCTTTTTCCAGGCTGAAATAGAAGGACCCGAAGACACACCCTACCACACACGCTACTTTCAACTCAAACTAGTCCTCTCGACCGACTTTCCCTCCAAACCACCCCGGGGATACTTCCTTACCAAAATTTACCATCCCAATGTTGATCCCACCACGGGCGCCATATGCGTCAACACCCTCAAAAAGGATTGGACACCCACCACATCCCTCAGTCACGTTCTGACCGTCATTCGATGTTTGTTAATTGTTCCATTTCCGGAAAGTAGTCTCAATGATGAGGCGGGGAAGAATTTTATGGAGAGTTATGAGGAGTATGCCAAACGGGCCAAGTTGTTGGCGGGTGTACATGGGTTGACTAGGTGGAGTAGTGCACCCATGATGATGATGATGGATGGTGCTGCCTCGTCGTCTGCGGGTGGTGCGAGTGGAGAGGGAAAGACTCCAGAAGAGAGTGATGGTGAAGACAACAACAACAACAACAACAACATGATGATGAAGAGTATGAAGAAACAACATCAACATCATCTAGATGGAAAGATGAGTCCAACAACACTACCAAATAATGCCGCAGTAGATACTACTGGTGGTAGCTCTCCTGGAAAAAAGTTGAAGAAGAGTTCTCATCATTGTAATATTGTAAGGGGAAATAGTAGTAATGGGGGTGGAAAGAGTTTGGATAAGAAGAAGAGCAAGAAGAAGAGTTTGAAGAGGTTATAATGTTTAATGTGTATGGATGTGTGTGTGTGTTTGAACTATAATAGAGGGTGTGGAGGTTTCTTGAAACGGCGGACAAGAATTATTATTTGATCGGAATGAGTGAAGATAGATAGATTGAGGAAACGGGCTCATTTCTACTAAAGAGCTGTTCCACTTCTCATTTCGTTGACGAGAATATAGTGATTGCGAATCGTTTCAATGGCGCATAAGTAATAATATCAAGAGTGGGTTAGGATTACAGCAGAACGATCGTTTCAGTTTTTTGCTGCAGGAAAGCATCTGCTTTTTTCAGTTGGGCTATTTCTAACAACTTATCCAATTTTTTCTACTTGGACATTAGACAGATCACAGATGCTGTTCGCATTCTATTCTTATACTTTGTACAATACACAACAATAAAACATTCTTTATGCCTGTATCTGTATGGCCGGCACGTCCTTTTTCTTTTTCAAATTTCTTCTCTTATCAATACCACAATAAATATCTATTCTACCGCCTCTTTCCCAACAACAACGCCAAACCAACAGCAGCAACCGCAGCAGTCCCCCCAATCGCAACATCCCTCACCATCTTCTCCTCCCTATCATCCTTCGCACTCAGAGCCGCGGTATGCAACTGAGCCGCCGCCTCATTCTCCGGTCGATTCCTCAATATTGCCTCACATAAATACCGTGCCTCATTGTAATTTCCTAGTAAATAATGAGCTGTGGCGGAGCCAAGCATGCAGTCGACTTGGTGCTCGTACCCGTTTTTCACGAGTGAGTCGAGCATGGAGATGGAGTATTGCAATTCCGATTTTTGGTTGGATCTGGAGAGGGCAAAGGCGTATTGGAAGGTGTTGTCGGGGCTGGGATTGGTGGTGCATTTGGAGGCTAATTCCTCGAGGAGTTCGTGGGGTGGGGTGGAGAGGGAGAGTTTTTCGTCGAGTTGGCGACGGACTGAGCGTTGCTTTGATTTGGTTGTTCTCATTTTGTTATTCTTTTGATATATTGTTAGATGGTAAGTAGATACTTAGGGTGTCGAGTTGTTCTCGTTTCCTTGATAATTACTTATATTGTTCGGTCCTCTGAATAGGCTTTTCTTTTCGCTTGCAGGTGATCTTCAGCTCTGTTGCTGATGAGATGAATTGGGTATCGTGGTTTTAATGGCAGGATGGAACGGGAGGCATCCCACGATTGAAGACTGATCGAAGAGTATGTACTAATACTACTTGCTTGCTTCGACTTCATTCGAATGAAACGAATCATGCAACAGCAACAAGCAAGAGCAAGCTCAAGCCAGTCGGTCCACGCGGCTGAATGATGAATGATCTCAGGGCAAAAACCGGGAATGAGCGGGCGGGATGTGGTTTTCTCCACGCACGACCAAAACATAAGTACGGTACCATAATATATGAACAGAAATTTTGAAGTACCACTACTACAATGACTCCACCCAAATGAGACATATCTAGATGAGAACCCAACCACCAAGCCAAGCACCAGCAAGCAGCAAGCAAGCAGCAAGCAAGCCCACGCACGGCTGACAAGCAAAAACCGGGAATGAGCGGGCGGATGGTTTTCTCCTCGACCATAACATGCGGTACCATACAATACCTGTTCACGTCTGAATCTGGCATCAATCTCTTGCTTCATTAGCTGGGTCCACAGAAGTTGCCCGCCGTACTACTTTTTCGTCCACAACATTTGCCCGACCAGAAATACGGACATACGAATCCAGGACACTGGCATGTGCCTGTTCCAATTGCCCGTCCACAACAATTGCCCGCCCCCATGAGGGACTCTCCCGCGGGGGAAATTCTGGTGGGCGACGTGTCGTTGTATGTGTGAGATGACTACATCACCAAGGGCCAATGACCCCACGGGGCTCCGCTGCGGTCATCTCGCTCAACCGACTCAGAAAAACTCAAAACGAGCATCATACATGATCATGATCAGCAGCAGCAACAGAAGCAGCAGCAGAAGCAGAAGCAGAACAACAGAAGGAAGACTGATAAATATGAACAAAGCCGCCCAATCTATCATCTTGGTAAGTCTCCAACTCTACTCCCCGAGGGCGGCGGTAGGATTTGATAGTCGTCGGCCTGTCGGTCACGTCCACATCGATCGTCTTTATCACAAACAGTCCAAGCATAGTCCGAATGAGCATGGCATTGTGTGCGGCGGCGTCGGCAGGCAAACTGTGTAGCTACGTGAGAACGCGTTGATCTACACATGAAAGGAGGAGTTTCTCTTTAGCTGATCCGATGCTCTAGAGCTCTTTGTGCCTTCTATTTCCATGTATATTCATACGTAACTCACATCAAGTCTTTCCTTCATGTATATTCTACACACCACTGCAGATCAGCAATGAGGGAGATCGCTTCCATGTTAATGATGGAGTTGCTCGCATGAGCGGACCCGTCAAAAGGAGATTGCTTGGCAGGGAAATGAGATTGCTTGATAACAACAGAAGGACCGGAGACTTTCGTATGCGTCTCCAAATGATCAATTCTAAAGTACTCAATTTGATCATTGAGTTCTGCTCCAAACACCAGGTTGATCCAATGCCCATGATTGAAAGGCCACTGCGAAGGCCGCTGAGATTTGCTGAAGGCGATGGTGAGGTTGAAGAGGAAGAGCCCGAGGGCCCTGTCAATATGAACGAGCTTGTACCAAAGTGGTATGCAGACTTTATCGATGTGGACCAACAGCGTCTATTTGAACTTCTTAATGCTGCTTTTTACATGGAAATAGAACCATTGATGAATTTGACAGCTGCAGCTGTTGCGATTATGTTCAATGGCAAGAATTTAGGAGAGATGCGAAATCTTAACGAGGCCATCAATGTCAGTCTCCCGGACTCTGTTAGTCTACGGCAAACCATACTCAGGCGCGTATCAAGTTTTCTTGCTCCGGGTACGATACTGGTCACGTCATAGTTCATCTTACTGAAAATCCTGGACGCCCTGTGCCATTGTAAAGTTCACGAGAGAGTGAGGAATATGCTAACAGGTACACAGTGGCGGAGGCTTAGCAAATTCACATAGTAGTAGTAGCAGCAGCATGTTTGCATAGTAGCAGTAGTAGCTGAGTCCAGTAATGGCTAGAATATAGGTAAAACATATAACACTGAAGAGGAAGTATATACATATGATAACGTGAACAGTCATCACCCTCTTTACAACAAAGACATTTGCTTCGGCTTCACATTTTCACCGACAAAGTGCCTCTCAAACACAGGACTATACGCAGAAGATACATTGATCTCCTTTCGAAAGCGTACCTCGTCACTGCATTCTTTGGGTTTGTCTCGCTGGCGACAGTAAGTCTCTTCGAAAGCTCTTTGAGGCAGCTGGTAGCTCTTCATCGTTGCGCCGTCAAAGTAGCGAAGAGAAGACTTGCCATTCTTAGTTGGTAAAATGCGGCGACTCAAGTCGAGTTCGACATCGGCAGGGTTTCGATACCACCTCTTGCGAGTCTCCACGTCTTTGAAGGCAATAAGAGTGGTCCATGGAGCGCCAAATTTACAGTGAGACTCTTCATAGATATGGATGCTTTGATAAGAATACATAAGTATGGATAAGAGAGATAGTTCAAGTTGGATGTCAGACACAAGAAGCTACATTGGTAGTACAGGTACAGAGTGCAGGAACGGTGCTCATATAATATAATGGTAATCTCACCTCTTGAATCCTATTGTATCCAGCATCTTGATCATTGTAGACCTATTCTCAAACTTGCCGTTCTCGTCTGATTCATCATCGACATGAGCAGATTCACCAACTTGCACAACAAGAATCCCATTGTCTGTCAGTGCACCATACAACGAGTTGAGGTAGCCATCGTCTGTGTAGAGCACCTTAGCAAATGGATGATCATCGTTTGGGTCCAAGCAGTCCATAATCACAACGTCAAACTTTGCATCATGCTTTGAGGAAGGTTCGGAGCGGCTAGACGATCCAAAGTTATCATTGAAGTAAGCCAAGGCATCCTCAATGCGCAAGTCAGCTCTTTCATCGTTAAAACACCATTCATCACATCCTTCATGGTGTGCAATGCTTGAGCAGTCCTGCCAATCAGGTAGATACTTGGTACTCAAATTTACCACACCCTCATCAATCTCAACCATGACTACCTTCTCGAGAGTGGAATGCTTCAAGATCTCACGCACAGTAGCACCTTCACCACCACCTATTACTGCCACCCTCTTCGGATTAGGGTGCGTGATCATTGCAGGATGAACAATACTCTCGTGGTACGGAGCGTCTCCATAACTTGTGCTTTGAATCCTCCCGTCTAGAAGCAGCATGAGGTCAGGAGCATAGAATTCAGGATGCAAGCTCTCATAGCTTCCATCATCTTCAAGAGACTTGTGGTAATCGCTGAGTCTACGATTAGCAGGATTCGAAACCTCATAGATATCTACTGTCTGATAATCAGTCTCTGCGGCGGAGATGATAGGGTTCTTGATATCAAAGTGATGCGAGCCAAGAATTTCAACGCCCAGATCGGAATCTAAGGGGTTGAGGTCAAAGTTGTACCCTGGAACAAATCCCACTCGAAATCCTCTTAGCTTGTGACTCCACAACATCACCGGATCATCTGCATCGTCATGTGCTGCTTTTACTCCAAACAACTGCTGGATACTTGGAACTGTGGGGATTAGCTTGCCGCTGCCACATGTAAACAGATCCATTGAGATCACACCTTCCGTGGGCCAAGTATGGAACGCTACGTGCGACTCGAGTAGGACTCCAGCACAGCTAACTCCAACGGGGATCAATCCGCTATAGTAATAAGACGGAGAAGAATATAAATGTTAGCTCAGTCACAAATTGAACACAAAAGCATCGACTAGGCAAGTAACATATGGAACTTACTGGCAATGGTAGGACAATAGAGTGAGCTTGGACTTGTCTACCAATTGAATCATGGCTTCAGCCAAGCGCTCTTCGGAGTTGAGAAAGATTGGATCAACGTTCTTGATGTCGATGAGGAGATGCTGTCCTGCTGGAAGATGATGACCTTCCATGAGGTCATCGTTGGCTTCTTCATCGTCGTCACTGCTGTCATCACTACTATCGTCTGAAGAATCCACGCCGACATCTTCAGTACTCGCATACACATCAACGCGTTCATGTTCATCATCCAAGTCAGCCAAGGAACGGACGAGATGTAGATCATAGTTTGAGCGTGAGCCCTCTACAGGGAAATGTTTGAATGTGTATGTCGTGGGAGGCACTTCTTTCCCCGGTATAACGACAGGTGGAGGAAGCTGCGTGTCAATCAAGTCTTGGGCAACGCTCAGAGTTTGTGCAGAGGAGCCGTTGAGTTGGTTTACCGAATCTGAATTGGAGTTGGAGATCATGAACATGCGTACAACAAATCCTGCGTAGAATGCAACGCTCCCAAAACAAAGGAAGCTCCCAAAAAGAATGATCGGATTGATATAGAGCATGATACGCTGGTTCTGATGGTAGCTATCTGACTTCTTCGGTTTGTTGCGGTTGCATGTACCTAGGACGATAGAAGAGTCTTCATTGACACGGGCGGGTGAAAAGAACGCTGCTATTCCTTGGCTGCGGCTAGAAAGGCGCTGAAAAATGGACGGACGCCTGCACATCTTGTGATACTGATACACTTACATTGATATGATCATCTACTTCGTTGGAACTAATTATGGCACACGCGCAAGGAAGTAGATAAGTATACGCATGGTAGAATTCTGACAACAACTCTTCTTCTTGAGTTTCTTGAATCTTTTGCCTCCCATTCTTTCTTCTCAGTTATCGTGGATAAACCCGACACAAACGATCAGTTCATTCAAGAAGCGCCAGAAGGCCGGGGAGGGTTCCGTATGAACTCGTTAGAAGTAGAAAGAATGAGAAGAAAGAATGCGTAGACATAATGAAGAAGAAAAATGGGAATGAATCAGCAAGAAAAGGTGGACCTCTTGGGAACTCGAACGAAACGTTCTGGCTAATGTATCTGGTACTCGAGTACCGAGTTAGTTGGGATACCCCATAGGGAGCGCGGGAAAGGGGGCTCCCAGGCACTTTCTGCTTTACACATCATCCGGTACTCAATCGAGAAAGTTCTTATATCAAGTAGTCCCATATAAAATCTCAACGCATATCGCCAATTGTTATGCCGGCCGGCGTAACAGTTATGCCGGCCGGCGTAACGGGCGTAAACCGGAGTAACGATTATGCCGCCCGGCATGAAACGGCATATCAATATGCCACCCGGCATATCGAGTTACACTGTCCGCTGTATTTCACAGTGTCTGCAGTCAACACTTTCATTGTTGAACACTTCCTACGAAGTGCTCTCAAATCATCGACAACAGCTCAACGACAATGGCACTCAATCAAATCATCAATGGAAAAGAAAGCATTTTTCTGTTTGATTTCACCGCATACACAAGAGATCAATGTACATGTAAGTATTTAGTTTATTGTAGGGCGTGCGCGTGTGTCCCAGGAAGATGTTACTTACAACATCATACCATAGACTTACGCCGCCCGGCACATCGATGTGCCGGTCGGCCCGACCCGGCGTAAAGCATATGCCGGGCGGCATGAACTGGCGTAAACGGCGTAACGGTTATGCCGGGTAGCGTAATGGAATTTCAAAAGGGTGAAATTTCACTACTGCAACTTTCGTGAAATTTACAGGGTGAAAGTTGCACCAATTTTGGCCAACAATGAAATTTCACAAAAATTCTGGCGCGAACGGATGGTACTGAACCAACACGTAGCACAAAAATAACCTAAGACCCTTCATTCCACCAACCACCAAACCCCAAAGAACACCACGCACCATCCAGATGATGAGTTTGTCAACTCAACTTCTTGGTCAGGGCTCAAGAGCAGAAGTTGCTGGTATGATCCGTGAACGTTTCAATATGGATGGTGTTGATCCCAGCGGACTGAAGGTTGGTTTACTCGATGAGCATCACTTGATGTGTTTCCTCTGTGACCCAAACTCTCGTGTGTGGAGGGAGTTGTTCTACCTGCAGACTAACAAGGCTGCGCTCGTAAGGAAGATGATCGAGTGGTATGTGCCTTTGGGTGAAGATGGTTCTGATGAGATGCGGAGGAGAGTTAAAAAGGATTTTGAGGACTTTGATACTCAAAACAATGACTGGTTTCATTCTTTTGACGTTCCACTTCCATCGCTTCCATCTTTGGAACAGCTGCAACAGAACAACAAGTCTTTTAGTATCAAAAATGTGGTACAGTATGTGGAATCAACTGGTGCTATTTCTGGTCGCATCACGTGGTTTGAATGTTATGCAGGATCATCTGACTTCTATCGATTGGTTGCTAAGCCTCTAATGTCTATGGGAACTGTCGGATCGATGGATTGTGAGCGTAGGGCCAAACCTCTGAAGAACAGCATTCTTGTGAAGGATAGGAATAGGATGAAGGATCCAACTGGTGTTGCACTTCTTCGAGGGAAGGAAAACCTCCGTCATATCATGGATGCGAAGAAGATGCTTGGAAAGAAGCTTGCTGACAGTCTCTCTTAGAGTGATGTGTTGACTGCAGAGTGCAAAGTATTACGACTATCTCAGGATAAGCTAGAGTGAAATTTAATCCCTTGAAATTTCTGAAATTTCTGAAATTTCAACCTGCAATTTTCAACCCCCTCCAAAAATGGTGAAATTCCATTACGCTAATGCCGGGCGGCACATCAAAATTTTTGGCGATGCATGCGTTGGATTTTTTAACGGGACTACTTTACATAAGGTACCGCACTGCTTTTCTTGTGGGGGATCCTGCATGAAAATGGGGATGTAGCCCCCTTTCCCGCTCTTCCATACCCGCCCCATCAAGTACTTATGTAAGCTGTTAGGATGATGCTTATTTACTCTTGCGCTTACGTTCTAAATAAAAGCATGGCGGATAGACGGGAATAACAGAAAATTGGGTCGGCCATCAGCGCTGGAAGTCATGCATTCGAATTTATCTACGTTGGCTCCTGGGAGGCATTCCGTATCCATATTCCAGGTCCAGGGTTTGATCAGAGAGGGAGGTCTTACTTCGACAAGCGCAAATTGGTGGTGGAGATGAGGTAATTTTTCAATTGAGATGACACAAACGTTGAGGCTCTAAGAGGAGCAGGAGATGGAAAGAAAGATCGCAGAACAGCAGCAACAGCAACAGCAACAGCAGCAACACTAAGATTGGGAGGAGAGGCTCATAATTTAGAACAATTGGGTTTAGTGAGTGATAGTGATAATAGTGGTTCTGAAACCGGCACATTCTTTCTGAAAAAAGAGAAAAAGAAGAATAAGAAAAAATAACATTCTTTCATTCTACTTAATTCTTATGGCATTCTTTCTATGATGTATGCACCTATTCTGATGATGGCATCCTTTCCAAGTAGAAGTATGTAAATATGCATCTTTGGCCCATCTCAACAATCGTTCAGCAGTCAGCCACGACTTTGCGAAGTGGAAGAAACAGTATGAACTATCTAACAATCTTTGTCCTTTCTTTGATTCAACTGACTGCAGCTAGACCTAGTGCTCTATACGAGCAGAACCTTGCTCATGGAAGGGCTTTCTGTCAAGGGGCATACGTTGGCTTCGAAACCTGCTTTCTCTTCTGGGATATTATGAATCGGAAGAAGTAAAAGAAGGAATGGCGTCTGGTGAACTCATCATCGATGAAGAAGAAGATGCAGATGATCAGACACAAATGTAAGTCACTCTCAGTATAGTGCTCAACTAAACGCTTTGCTCCCTCACTCTCAATCGTATGCACCTCGACCTCGCTCCAGTAAAGTTGTTGGACTAGGGCTAGGACGTGCTGGTACTACAAGTCTCGTAATGGCACTTGAAATGCTGGGCTACTTCGCCTTGCTCGATGACGAAGAAACAGAGCTGACAGATATCTTATACGTCGTGGAAGAAGGAACGATAGATAGCGATGAATTCCATGAGATTTTAGGGCTGAGAGGATACAATGCATCATTCAAAACTGAATATGAATGGGTACAGAGTCACGAAGAAGTGAAAGCGATTCTACCAGTTCGAGATACACCTGAAAAGTATGTAGACAGTTGTAGTTGTCCATTGCTGCCATTTTTGTTGATATTGTGGAACAGATTCCATTCCGATGGATACCATCTGTTGGAGAATTGCGTGAATCGTTCTTCTCTATATACAAAGAAGAGATCACGGGCGGAAATCCGGACGACTACTTGAATCCTGAGGTTTTGAAACGGACATACTTGGAATACATTGGAGAAGTACAAGCTGCCATCCCATCAGAGAGACTTCTGACACTGAATGTCAAGCAGGGATGGGCACCGATTTGTGAGTTTTTGGAGGTTCAACTCAGTGATTGTCCTACCTTTCCTTTCCCTCATGTTCATCTCGTACGAAGCTCGAGGGCGAAATGGTTTTTCTACGAGAATGATTACACATTTTTCTGGCCTTTGGCTGTAATTCTTCCATTATATTGCCTCTTGAAATGTGGGAAACCAATAATCACAGTACTACCCAACAAGAACAAATGCGATTAGAGCCCCCGGATGTCTACGAAGAGATTCACAAAGCTACTAGACAAGTAGTAACTAAGGGCAAACCTTTTTTCTTGCGACGCTTTGTTGCATCTGCAAACAGGATTTTCATATCAGTCCGTCTCTCATCAAATGAATTACTTAGGTTAAATGACGTCAATGTATTTACACCATTTCAAGTGACGTTCATCTTCACCTATTTATCAAACGCGACCATAAACAACATGCAGGCCCCCGTCCCCAGTTAATAGGAGGGCGTGGAATCTCTCTAGCGAAGCCAACCCTCCTATCTATCATCTGAGTAATCTGAGTATGCATGGGAGTATGCATAGCTATCATCATCGTTGACGGCGTCGTCGGCAAGTATTTCATTGGTTTGATGCAAATCCTCAATTCCATTGTTGTTGCCACACAAGAGTCCAAACTCATTAGCAAGATTATAAAGCTTCCATTTAGTCTTCCACATGTTTTCCTCAGCCTCGTTCAAGGCACGTGCGGCCTTTTGATACTTTTCTTCATCCTTGGCAAGTTTCTTGACAAGCTTTCGCACGGATCTAGGACGACCAGTTTTCTTCAGTCTGAATGTGGCTATGTCAGGCTGCTGCTTTTGCAGTTTTCTCCTCTCTCCTTCCGAGGTCACAGCCGCCACTTCTACGCTGTCATCGGCTGCACTGTACTTCCCACCGCTATCAGTATGACTACTCTCAGTTGCAAAACTAATCTCATCTGGTGAATCCTGTGAGTCATCATCAATGTCATTATAATCATCTAACATGTTCATCGCTGCAGTGGTGGCAGATTTCACAGCTTCATCAAGATAGCTCTGTAATGATAGGCCAGAGGCTTTTCGTCTCCTACTATTATTCTTAGCCTTGTTGCGCTTTTGAGCGGCTCCTTTTTTTGATCCTCGGTCAGCAGCTTCTTGCTTTCTAGGCCTGCTTTTGCTTCTGCCTCTAGCGCTTCTGCTTTTGCTCCTACTTCTACCGCCTCTGGTTCTTTCGCTCGTTCTGGCTCTTTCGGTCATTGTATTAATAGTCAAAAAGGGTTCACAACCCAACTGTTCCTTTGTGCAGTAGATGATAGAGTAGGTGATATAGTAGAATGGTGCAAAGCTTTCTAGTCTAAACTGCCACTGAAGAACTGAATTATTCCTTGCTCCGAAAAATTGTGAGAGCAGACAATTTAGTGAGCTGAAGCGATCGGAGACAGTGCGCAAGACGAGCAACGAGAAGAGCGTCTCACTCATTCGCTCAAGTTTAGCCAGGGGGATTCTGCCAAACTTTGCCCGAAAGACTAACATACTACTTCCTACGTATAATGGGTATCCCTGAATTTTCGATTTCTTGTAAAGCATCTCACTCCACATCTCGCCCGTTGGGATTGGAACGTGGCTTGTCTCGTGCCGTGCCAAAAACAGCAGCAATCTTTCTCATCCTCTAGTGCAGAAGAAAACATCTTTCCATTGCAAGTGCTTCTCCTCGTTCTGTTTTGAGTAGTTGTTTGCTCCACATCTTTGATCCGCTCACGTCCTGAGCCTGAGCTTGAGCTTGAGCTCATCCTCATCTTCTCCCTTCTAGCGGCTATTGTAGTAGCAGCTCCAGAATTCAAGCGGCGACGATCACTGGTATTGGCAAAATTAAGCTCCAATGTTACTCCTTGTAACTGCCTGGCGCGATTCATTGTCATGAAGGTGGGTGGTATCCGGGCAAGTAGTCATCGTATCGTCCGAGTCCGAGGAATCCTCATTAATTAATAGGCATAGAAGAAATGCTCACAACATACATACTTCTTTCGTCCTTCTTCTGATCTCTGTCTTTGCTTCCTCGCTTGGGCAAACGTACCAACTAATGCTTTATCGAGGGTAACCTCGTTGCATGAAATGATATATCTTACATCGCATCTTTCTTCATCTTTTTCCAGATTGTTGACGATGAGAAGTACTCATACGACACATCCATCGTAGTAACTTTCTATTCCACACCACGCAGGTATCAATCAAGAGCAAATTCATTCCATCAGCTCGCTCTTACCCCCGCATGAATCAATAACTTGGATCAGTCAGTGGTCAGTGCCGCCCGCCCATACGTTCTTCGTCGTTCTTTACCATTTACCACCCCAGCGACGCCTGTGACTGTGCTGCTACGACGAAAAATAGACCAAGACCTAGAATCGTGACGCCGCCTAAAATCTTGTAGCGGCTGCTACGAGAAGCACCGAAGAAGGACGTCTTGGACTTGGACTTGGCTGCTTGATTGGAGGTGGAGGAGAGGAAGAGTTGTTCTCTCCATCACCATCACGGGTGGAAGTCGAAGGCATCATCTTTCTTGGATAAGCAAAAAAGTCCCCGCCTCTGCCGTTGGCTGCAGATGAGGAGTCGAGCTAATGATGATGATTTGGACGGTGTAGAAAAGGAAGAGACAAAGACGAGGCAGGGCAGCGCTTGACCTTGGCGTGCTGCAGCTGCAGCCGTGCAGTGTCAGTGTCAGTGTCAATACATGTAAAGAGATCGAGTATTGTAGGAGTAGGAGTAGATGTCACTACTTATATGAGACGAACCGCTGCTTACACGAGCGTCAAAAGCACGAAGTATGATATAGTATGATATGGTACCTCGATTCAACGCCCTTTCATTCCGATCAAGCGGGAGGATTAGGCAGGCCTAAAAGCAGAAGACGTGTTTTTATTTTGTGACAAAATGTTTCTGAGAACTTCGAACCTCTCCATATCCGGTACTCAAATACCGATAAAATCGACTTATGACTAGTGACTTCTGACGAATCGGACACAGTATTGAAGTCGTACCGCTCATTACTATGAGGAAGTCGAACTTCCAATTCATTCCTTTGGGCGCGAACGTATGAAATAGCTTCAATTACAGACCCCCTCACATGAATGTCACGCTTTCTGTTCAAGGTCGCTGCTCTGCAACTGCTTTTATATAACAGAAATTTTAAAGTTGCTCTGCAACTGCTTTTACCTTTTACCCACAGTTGGAAAACAAAAGTATCAAGAGCCTCCCAACGTACCATATCTTATGTTTTCGAATCATCCCACTTGAATTACGATACCATCTTTTTTTGTGGCAGCAGGAGGAGGAAGAAATATAGACATCTTCTTGCTCTTGCGACGGATTATCTCGTCTTCATCCGCGGAGACGAGGCATCACTGTCTAACTCTCTTCTGATACCATAACACGACAAACAGATAGGGCATCGTGTTCATCCCTTCCACTTCCAATGATCTCTTTGAACAACCAAGTCGGCTCGAGGACAAGAGGTGACTCAGCGGAAATTGCAACATTGTTACATATAGATGTAATTGCATTCAGCTTATCTGCGTCTATACATTTAATATTAATTATTTATTCAAACAAGAGCAACATAAAACCTGATTGATTGACGGCGAGAAAACTCTAGCACGCCCTTGAACTCTTGCTTGTCTCCTTTTCGTCTTCAGACATGGCATCCTCAGACATGGCATCGCTAACTTCACTCACATCATCTGTCTTATCTATTTTCTTACCCAATTCCCTATCAGATTCAAACAGCTTGCCCATTTCACTTCCAGTAAACTCCCCAAGGGATACACCACTCATGCGAAGTTGATCCATGTTAATACTTTCAACACTCATGAGTGAGTTACCCATAAGAGCTTGTTCGTTAGGAGAATTTTTAAGATGTCTATTTGGACGCCGTTGTTGCGTGAAACTATTCTTCAAACCGATACGCTGAGCTCTAGCTCTGCTAGTCGTCCCCCCCAAAGAACTGGCTGATACGGTCGAATCTTCGTGTTGTGCATTATTCTGTTCGACATGAAATCCATGCTGAAAGTTTTGGCTAGTATTGTTGCCAAGATTTCCTGCTGGCGGTGTGGTACTTGAACTGTTCATTTGATTCAACAAGTTTTGAGTAAGCAATTGCTGAGTAAGTTGCTGTTGAAGTAAATCAGATGCAGAGTTGTTGGCAGCGTGATTGTGAATGGCATTAAGAAGAGCGGCCACTTGCTCACTTCCCATGTTACTACTCGCCTGGGCAGCTGCTAACGTTGCATCATATCCGCCATTGTTACCACCCAAAAACATATTATTACCACCAGATAATACGGAGTTTGGCTGCTGCTGCTGCTGCTGTTGTTGTTGCTGTTGCAAGTGATTTTGCAACAATTGAAGTTGAGCAGGATTGATGTTGCCAGCTTGCTGTTGCAAAAACTGCAGTTGCTGCTGTTGTTGTTGTTGCTGCTGCTGTTGCTGAAGTTGCATCTGAGTAGCAGCAACAAGAAGAGCATTTGCTCCCTCTTGGGTGAGTCCAGAGTTATTCGTTTGGATTTGACCCGGAATCCCCGGCACTGGCGGAGTAGTTGCCTCGGCAGCCCTTTGAGGATCTGGTAATGAATTAAGACTGAAGGATCCCAGCGAGATATTGCCCATTAATGAATTTGCCAGCGGGTTGTTCTGCCGGGCGGCTCTCAAAGGACCAAGAGCGTCTTGATTTTCGGACTTGTATTCAGTGGAGGACGCATCATTACCCTCAAGCTCTTTCAAAAGCTCGGGAGCACCCTCTCTCAATGCTTGGCGTGTCTTATCAAGAGCTTTCTTTTCTCCAACGTCGCTCCACAGCTTGGTCTTGGGATCCTGTTTTAGGAACCTTCCAGGTGGATTCATGGATCGAATTTCATCGTAGATTAGTTTGCTGTAGATGGCTTTTTGATTTTTGGCTGTATTGTAGGTGTTGGAAAAGGAAAGTATATAAGTCAAGTTAGATCAGTGAAAAGGAGGTGGCGGATTTGACAGTATTGTGCATAGCTAGCAGCGCAGTGTATCCATGGTACTTACGGCAAGCAACGTAGGCCTTCTTGTGGTGCTTTACCCTGCGGAAAAGTTACGAAGAAGGAGCACAAAAGGTGAGTTGAGTGATAAAGTGAGTGTTGAAAATATAAGGCGAACCAAAGGAGCTCTAGTTACACACTGAAACAATACTACCAAGAGCCTGATGCTGCCCTACGACGATTCCCCCCACATCCCCCCCAAGAGAAAAGATGGGCTGATCAAATAATAATTACAACGTTCAACTCACAGTGCTCGAAAGTTCTCATTCCCAGTATGGTGATTCACAAAATTACCACGCCCAGACAGTACATCATTTGCGTGTGGTTGGACTATTCCTTCCAATTGTTCAGGTTTCGCTGAGGATGTGTCGGCCATTTTTTCTAATATATTCGTGGAGAATTCTTTTCGCAGTCACAGCTGGATTTGCAAAATAATTAATTACGGGTGGCGGCGATTAATTGGAGCAAATGTGTACTAATAGGCGGCGATAGGAAGGGAATTAATTAAGGAGTATCCCAAAATGTGAGGACAAAAGGATGGTGACGACAACCTGACGGCGATTTCGCTGAGATGATAGGAGATCGTAGTTTTCACGATTGCACATAGTGGTTTTACGATTATGATTACGATTTGAACGGTTCTCCCCATGGCGACTTGACGTTTTGTCGCCAGCCTTCGCTTTACTGCTGATGAGTTCCTTTACATCAGGTTATGTGCCCTTCCTCACGTACAGGTTCATGCACGCAGAACATCAGCGAGACAGAGCGATGAGCGAGAGAAGTCACAACTTGTCACAACACGGGGAAACTATCTAAGAAATCTAAGATCGAAGATTATTGCTACCTCTGAGTGGCAACTGACCACATATCTTCATCTCCTTTACTCTTCTTTCCAAACAGTTTCATGACCCTTTTCAGGCCTCGCTGGTTATTCAAGTCTTTCACTGCATCTGCCACACTGGATCCCACAGCTCGAGGATCGTATTCATCACCAATGCTGTCATCATCATCATCATCAATTGACTCGTAGAAGAATTCTGTGTGGTCACTGTCTTCACCTTCATCATCTGTGTCAAAGTCCTGTGAGGAGTTCATCGAATTGGACCTGCTGCGAAAGTCGGAATAGGGGGCTCTAGGAGGAATTGTTTGCGCATAGCCTTTGTGAGCAGGTGTAGGACTCCTCTTTCGTCTACTCTCCAAGTCAACTTGTTCACCATGGACACTTTCAGACTTGTTATTCCCAGATACTCTCTTCCCATATTCTTTTGGTGGCGGTGGCGGCATTGGCTGTCTACTACTAGCCCTCTTAATGTAAGTCCCCTTACCATTATCCTTACAGTGTGTCCTTGGTATCGGTGGTGGCTGAGACTTATTGTCAATGTTCTCCGGGTAGGAAGATTGAACCCGCTCATTTCTTGGTAATTTTGAGGATGAAGAGGATGCTGACGATCCATTGCTGCTTCGTCGAGAAGAATGAGTCGACCGTTCTCCCCGATTACCACTTCTTTTTGTCTTTTCTGGCAGAAATGACTTGGCAGAAGACTTGCGGTTGTGCGGTTGATTTGAAATGAGAGGGAACTTCTTCTCGCTTGTGCCGCAAATTACGGAAGGGTCACTCATTATGCTGACGGCGTCATCTAAACGTTTGGCCATTGCTACTAATGAATCGTCATCAATAGAATGACCCCGAGTTTTCCTCTGATATTTTGGATCATTATAGTACTCATATTCTGCTGGTTGTTTTGATTGTGTTTGTAAGTTGTTCAATGCTGTATCAATCGTATTATCAATACTTTGTAGCTTCATGTCGAACTTATCATAATCCTCAGCGGTTTTTGCTTCGTTAATTCTTCCCGATTTATTTCCACAGTCTTCAGCAGACCTTTCAAAGATTACACCACAATCTTGCCGTTGCTGTAGTCGCGGATTTACGGAGGATGCTGTAGACTGCGGCGGTGGCCTTGGCCCTGCGGCGGACGTTGGTACTGGAGCCTGAACATTTGATTTATCTACCGACGACAGAAATTCTTGACACTCTCTCATCAAGCGTTCATTGGTCGAGGATAGAGTTTCGAAGATAACATCATCTTGTGTTACTGACATGATGGCTCTTTTTATTGCTCAACTCTTATATGCTTGTCATAAATAGAGACGAAGGACAGCCAGCCACCACTTCTTTTCAACCGATACGCCTCACTTATGATTATCAAGTCCTGAGGCCACAAAGAGATCCTCGCCGTTGCATGCGCTGCAACGTTGCTACTCCGAGGAGAGAGAGTAAGGAAGGACGAGTTTAGAGTTGTTATCTGTTGTTATCGAGATGAGCGAGGCGCTGCTATCCATCGCACGATTGATCAGAACCTTCGCCCCAGCACCCGGATTTTCGAACTATGTACTGATTCCTACCTAGAATCAACAAATTCAAATGAAAATGGGAGAAATAGCTGCGCATGAGCATAAATAGATGATGAGCACGCACATGCATGGTGTGGCTGGATCTGGAGCTGTATTGCGATCTGTAATCTGTAATATTTCTCTCTCTATAATTGTGATCTTCTGTGATCAAGCTTATATCTTGCGACCTTGCGGCTAAATATCTACTTGTGGCTTGGCAGTGGTGCTTTGACGATCCATGATAAAGGAAGATTCTAAGCCTTTGAAACCAAATAGATCAGATGTCTCATCCAAAGAAGAGGCAAAGGATAGTAAGAGATGCAGTGGAGGCGGCTAATAATAATATGAATTGGGCCTGTACCATAGACCGACTTGGCACTGACGAGCTTGCGCACATATTCGGATTTCTCTCACCGATAGATATTATGAACGCTCGTCTGAACAGCAAGATGATAGAGGCCGCCAAGAAAACGATTGTTCCCGTCTCTAACTTCCTCGTTCATCAGGAAAGAAAGTACCATGGCATGGTTGCGATGACGACTGCATTGCCAAACTTGCAACAGATATCACTTTGTGAGATCGAGTCTAAAACTCATCCACATTTCAAATACAACGATGGCGAGGATCCTGCTGATGAAGAGGTACTTGCCGTCACAGAAAATTGGTTTGTACACGACATTGAAGTCTTATCCTCCTTCAGGAGATTAAGCAGCTTGGAAATTGGGGACGGCGCTCCATTGAATGGGATGTACCCTTTCATGTTCAATTTTCCACTTCTCAAAAGATTGAGCATAAAGAATGAAGGCATAAAAATGGATCTAGGTATGTTGTCAGGGGTGCCATTGCTCACAGAATTGCGCTTATGGTGGTTGAAAAAACTTGATTGCAACATAGCTGATCTTTCTATGCTGAAAGCTACCCTAGAGGTGGTGCAAATTATACAATGTGATGTTCAGGGTGACTTTATGGATCTGGCTGACTTTCCTTGCCTAAAAACACTAGACTTGGAATAACTTCTGTGACAGGTGATATTCGGGAGATTGGTGAGCAGGACTTCTTAGCTTTGAAATCGCTTACACTCCCAAAAGGAGTCTATGGTGGGATGGGCTACAAATTTCAGAACATTTCTGATGCGCCTGATGTCGTCTATTCTATAAAAAAAAACGCCCGTCTCTAGTGATTTCGGAAGATTGGTATGCTGAGCTCTCGCCAGGTTCCCCAGATTGGTTTGAAGACGCAGACAGAGCTCCGTTGCGCATTTGTTTCGTTGAAGCGGGACTAGGGTGCACCGTGTGCGAGTAAAAGAGGAGAGATAAAGCAGTACTCTAGAGGCGCATGCACGTAGCTGAGGCCGAACGATGAGCGGCAACCTCAGGAAGTCACAGGTATCTTGATTTTCGAACGCTGACCCCATGCCTGCGAGAGGCAGGCGATGGGGTCAGCGGCAGATTCTTCTCACTACTCACTAAATATTGAGATATGTAATAAAATCCTTTTTTCTAGCATTGCCTAGCCGTATCATAGCTTATGCGGGCAGCATTACTACTTATTCGATCAAGCCAAACGAAAGGATGCAAAAAGAATCGCTGTAACATTTGTGTGACGATTCGAACTTACTTCATGGGTAACAAATGTAACAAAGACTAACCCCAACAAAATTCCTTCCCGCAATAATTTTCGATCTTCCACTTTAAGGATTTCGCGCAATTTTACCCAGATCATGCGATTCGACAGATAGATTTCGATTTCAGCGCTTCATGGGTCCCTCCCCACTCCGCGAATATTGAGATGCCTTTGCAATGCATTTTGGGGAATGGTGTGGCATTCTAACCAGTATAATTGGTTACCAATGGGTGTCTAATTGGGGCTATCGTTCTTGCGAAGTTATTTGGTTGGACCCAGCGCCAGATACAGCAAGCAGTTTATATGAAGAATACATCGAAAGATTGATCGATATTGAAGAACAGGTATTCTTCCGAGGATTTTTCCAACCTCCTACTGAAGAAGAGTGCGATTTTCTTGTGTCATCTAGACCCATTTTCCACTGGTGAGATAGGTGGAGGAACCCGCTGCGGCGGATACAAGGAGTTGCGCTAGTAAAAAGCATCTTTGCCACTCACTGAATGAATCAAGTGCATAGACACTGAGCACGAGACCCTTCAAGATGTGGTGGAACTTACTCAGAATTGCAAACAGCAGCGGCAGCTGTTGGTATTGCGCCATTCAATGCAAAACTCACTTTACTAAATAGTTATTAAATTGATATTTTCTTCACTCAAATGATTTCTTCGATGGCAATGACTTTGAAACCTCATCATTATCACTACCATCACCAAGCAATTCAAAGAATCCCTTGAAATCATCCTTCTGGAGTGCCGTAGCCAAGCATGCGGCCACAATCAAAGCACCACCTATATAATCATTCGCGCCGAAGTCAGTTGATAACCAAAGTGCTGCAAACAATGCAGCCCACAAGGGTTCCGTAGCTAAAATCACAGATGCCTCGGCACTCTTCATCTTTCCTAGTGCCGTTGTTTCCACAAATCGGTTGAGTGCCGTGGTTATTAATCCCGTCCAAAGAACTGCCGCTGCAGCCATCTGCAATGATGGTTCAAATAACATCATTGGAAGCCCATATGATTCTGATCCAGCAGTACCGATCCATCCATCTGCTATGCACCAAATCATACACAATAATGCCGATACAGAAACTTGCACTGCGGTAATTGGTAACGCTTGACCAGGTACCTCCGTCATCATCCTCTCGGTAATAAAGAACGACGTTCCGAATCCAACCGCTTGCAAGAATGCCAAAAAGTCTCCAACTCCAATCTGCGAAAAGACATCACTTAACGCAGTAGCACCTGTCGGATCATATAGTTCCAATACACCCACTCCAATGATACAAAGTGTCGCAGCTAGCCAAACCTGTGGCTCATTTCGAATGGACATGTCCTTCTTGTTCACTAGAATTTCCAAGGCAGGGCAGACTAGTACTACCGCAGCACCAATGAACGACACCTTGGCCGGACTGATATCTACCAACGCCAAACTCTGAGTGATATACCCCAGTGCAGTGAAACATCCACAAAGTAAGGCAGTTGGAGCCAATTTACTTTCTAATTTGAATAAGAATGGAGAAAGTGCCAACGAAGCTAGTAGCATACGTGCCGATGTTGCAGCCGAGGGTGGTAATGCATCGTTCATTATTGCACCCAATGGGAAATTGGTACCGTAGAGTATTGAAGCGAATCCGAGGAGTAATCTTGGTCCGAGATAGGAGGATAGGACCTTGTCGAAGATGGAAAGTTCTCCTTTTGCAATGGCGTCTGGATCAGAAAAGTCGTATTCATCATCGTCATCGGGGAGAACGCAGACACCACGTGCACATACGACACCCATTGGATTTTCAGGGTCTAAGAAATCATCGTAGAACACTACTGATCCATCTCCTGTTTCTGTTTTTGTTGTTTCATCTTCTTTAATTGCTGATTTTAGACATGACTTTCTTCCTGCTCCGCTTTGAAGAGTAGTTGTTAGATGATAGCGCGTTAGTAGCTGCTGCTGCTGGTGGTGGTAAGAAGTTTGGCCGAGTCTTCTGGTAGATGAGGTAGTAGCGGGCGATGAAAAGCAATCTATCGGTTGAATTATGCTACTGGCAATGCCTATCACCAGTAGAGAGATGCGCTTGAGATGAATTAGAAGCGGCATGCTTCCGATATTTGCCGTCAGATATGAATGTAGCTAGCTCTAGGAATATAGCACAGCAGAGATACTTCTCATGGATCTTGCTGGGTCAGTCGGATCGCCACAAGTTCAAATTCAAAGTGGAGCAGTTGGACGCCATGGAGGAAGCAGATGTTGCTGATCGACACCTGTTTTGTGATGACGGATGATGGCGGGCGCGGCGAGAAAGTGCTTGAAGTTGTGAGAAGGAAAGTGCGGGAAGTTATTTTGTTGCACGTGCACACACGAAGCGGGCGCGCCATATTTTTCCACCTTGCGCTTTATAGGTACGTACTTACCTCTGAATCTGATAGATACAAGGTGAAACTACCAGTACGGTATGTGATGGATTCAAAATTTAAGTTTATTCACGATGATGTTCGATGTTGTGATGTATCAGAACGGCTCTACGGCCCTGTTGATTTAGCTACTTCTTCTTGACCACCCTCGTGGACAACAGTAGCCTTATCAGGTACGATATCAATCAGAGCGGCCCTGTTGCTAATAAGCTTGACATCGTTCGTGATCACCATCCCTATCATCGTACCTGTATCTACTATCTCTCCGCCGCCTATACCACTCATTTTCATCTTGCCCCATCTACACCTACTTCCAAGATGGAATCCATTGCAAATCTTTCCAAACAGCAGGCTTACGCCATGTTCTCAAGTTCCAATCAACCATACATTGGTCGTCAATTCCGCGTGGATCATCTCACATCCGAAAAAGGCAAGACACTCAATGGTAAATTATGTCGAGTGGTTGGATTTACTAGCAACTATGCTACGAATCCTGATATGAGGCTTCAATGCAAAATTATTGAGAGTGATGGGACCGAATCCAAAAAAGCCATGTTATTGAAAGGTTGTAATTTGGTCGCTACGGACTCGAGGATTATGTGGGAACTCATGTCTGCGTCGGAGCCATTGAGTGATAAGGAAATCGTGAAGGGTCTGAAGCAAGGATTGGCAGCGCATAGACCTACACCAGGCATGAGGAGGGACTCGCTGCATCGAGTCATGTTGTACAAGGGGGTTCTCAACAAATTGGAAAAGAAGCAGTCAGGTGGTAAGAAAAAGAAGCAGTCAGGTGGTAAAAGCAATGCTGGTAATGCACTGGAGGAAGATGAGTACTGCTTTCCATGCATGGCTGCTCCACCCGCAGATGAAAATGAAGAAATTGTGGAGTGGATCATGAGAATGAATCGACCCGCATGCGTGGGAAACAACAAACTGGATTTGAGATACATGGATTTGGGATTAAAAGGAGACGGTGTTGCAACATGTGGCATCTGCACGGAGACACTCGGCGTTTCCGAAAAGAATCTGGTCACACTTCCCTGTGTCCATCAATTCCATGCGTCCTGTCTTCAAAATTGGCTAGATTCTGATCTCGGTCGATTGAATTGGAACTGCCCTACTTGCCGCCATAGCGTGCCTCACAATATGAAAACGTACATGGTTCATTACGAGACTGAGTTGCGCAATCGGTTCCAAGAATTTCCTCTTTCAGGATTTTGTCACAAGTGCATCTTGTGGCAAATGGAAAGGAATCGTAATCAAGCCTTGGAAGGTGTCGCGAACGAGAACGGGGCCATGACAATGAATCAAGTTGGTCAGAAATCAGAGAAAATGTACTTGTCTCCTCCGGGGATGTAGTGAGGGAAATATGTATATCTACGTGCATCAAATGTTTCATCTTTATCAATCAATTCATCATCAAAGCAACAAGAGGCAACTTGTCTCATTAACTATTAGTACAATCAATGTGTTTACAACTGAAAGAAGTATTGATCCATAGGCTCAACACCACACGAATCCTGTAAATACCCACTAACCATCAATTGCCCCCAAGCCTGCGACAATGCCGGACCACCTCGATTCTGACAAAGTTTCGTCTTCTTCATGAATTCATTGTACCTCCGAATGCTTCTACCATACTCGGCAATCTGATTGGGACCACTTGGGGGGATGAGTTTTAATTCGTCCTTCAAACCCGTGGCTGTGTTTAGAATGGTGAAAAATGAATTCAACGCAACACGTCCTTCCTCCCATGCAGCCTTGGCGTTGGGTACAGCGTTTGGATCAATTTCGACAGATAAATCACGTTTAATGCCCTGAGTAGCTTTGTTGAGTTTGGACATGGCTCGTTCAAATGCAAATTGAGTATCACGGACATCATCGGCATATTCCGGTGGTAGCGACAAACCCATTATTCTCATTGGATTGACATAGTCTCTTTCAATTCTGGAAGGTTGTCCTTGTCCTCCACGGGCATTAGTGGATCTCACTAATTCACTGACAGCACCATATTCATCTAAGTATTGTTGCGTTATTCATGTTTTAATTCGTGTAAGTGTGGAGTAGAAGAAGAGATGAATAACGAGAGATTTTAACATTATACATAACGAAATAAAACACGGCTCAAGATGAAATTATTATCTCACCTGTATCAGCTACCATATTCTGCAAATCGAAAATGTAATAGTCAGCCGCAAGTTGAAGAGAGTACCGGTACTGAAGATAAGATTTGATAGCATCATTTGGTAAATCAGGGTCAAGTGAGGACGCATCAGTGACAGTTCTTGCAAAGGCAGCTTGAGGAGTAGACGTAGATGCAACAATTGCAGCTCCCATGAGGACGGAGGAAGAAGTTTGCAACCATGAACGACGTGTCGATGGGACTTCTGCGTTGAGAGAAGTTGTGGAGAAGGAAGAACTAGTTGGTGTTCTGCGGCTTGTGGTGCTGAAGGCTCCGGCAGCCCCAACAGATGATAGCAACAGCAATGTTCGTGACGAGATCTTCATGGTGGAATATTATGAGTTTATGATGCGATGAGCATAGCAGCTGTGACTTTGTCGCCATCGCGTTCATCATCGATGAGCTGTTTTCTCTTTTTTAGCCGGACGTCACATACGCGTCGGAATCAATAGCATCAATGGCGCGACGGATCTTTTTTGACTTCAAGAAAAAAGCAACACACCACTACAACCCACAACATACACACCAAGACCATGAAATTAGTGCTCCTAGCCACCTTCATCATCGCTCAGGCGGCATCTGCTCTACATGTAACGCCAACGACAGACAATACACTCACTCGTCGCGTTGTCGTTTCCGGAATAGCATCAACCATTCTCCTCCCCGGAAACATTCCTGCATTAGCCGATGATGATGCACGACCAGCAGATCCCTACAAATATGAAAATAGGGACCGCAATAAAAACAAGGATGCACTAATACGAGAAGACTACTGGTATTTCTCTGGAAGACGTCCTCCACGTAGACTTGATATCAATGCACTTCCAGCCGATGATCCAACCTGGAATGCGTGGGGAGAGTGTACCAAATCGGAAGTTACGGGAAATTCATGTGTGTATGTCTCGTTGAAGCAACGTATCCCTGCCTATGGGAAGTACTTCTTTTCTATTGATAATGGTATCAGAGAGTACTCACAGTTGGGAAATATACTACGTGGATCGAATCCCAACTGGAATGAAGCTGCCAAACTTGTCGATCCTGGGCTTGACACTCGAATGCCCTCGCCTGCTGTCGATTCGTTACTAAAAATGGCCTTGTTTGCCACCCAGATGCTGACTAGTCCCAATTTCACCGGTCCAAATAGAGAATTGCTAGTGAGTCGGTATTACATTAATGAATGTGCATTTGCTTTGGATGGACTTGGCAAGTCAATTGATGAGAGAGATGTTGCAACTTCTCTGGCGTTATGGGAGTTTGGAAAAGATTCTTTCAATTCATATCTTTCCATTCTGAATAGGAGCATTTCTCCTAAAGTCGGAGACAAGTTTGATCTTGTATCGTAACATTATTATACGTCCTTAACATTAAGCTACAAGGTTACGGACGACTGATTAGGAATATAACCTCTCTTTATCTGAACGGCAGTCGAGTTGGAAGCTCCTTGTATACTCATCAACCAGCAATATTCTCCGGACAATCCATCTTTCATTACACCCAATCGCCTTCCGTTCTTGTATACTGACAATGTACCTTCATCCAGATCAAGTAGCAGGCCAACTGAGAGGCGCAATCAAAATAAAGCGAAGTGGAGAGAAGTGTGAGCACATACCATGATGTAACAATATGACAATTGAAGGAAATACAAGCAGATATGTTTCTCACCTTCTCCCTCAAGAGCATGTTCCATCCCATACCAATCATCAATGGTTTGAAATGTCGTTTCCCAATCTGTCCATTCGCATGAACCAGGGTATGTTTTGTACAGACAGCAATGAACATTGCTTTCACCCCAATTCTTCCTCCTCGAAGATGTTGCATCAATCATATCTGACCAAGATTGAAAGGGACTAAAGCCATCCATGCAATCGGCACCATTCTCATCTATCCAATACTCATCAAAAGGTCGAATAATACCAAAAGCAATCTTTTCGACACGCGTCATGGTGAATTGAACAAAGTGCACTCCATGCGACATGATGTGATTGCCAATAGCCACACATGAAACAGCGCTGCTGCTGAGCGATATAGAGCGTGATCGCTTGCGACGTATGAGCAACTTTGCCTGTTGCACTTGCTGCTGTCGATATTGCTCGCATAGAGATACATATACGTGATTTTTCTTGTTGACATGTCTGATGCCGCTGCCCAAGATAAAACGGAACGAGGGAGCAGCTCGTAGCTTGAGAAGCTCGTGATAGGCTTCAACCCAAGTTGTGCTGCCCTTCTTGTACGATACTACCCAGTTCTGCTCATGTGTAGGAGCAGATTCGATAAGTTGACGCGCTGCATGTTCTACAAGAGAGACATCGTCTGTATCTGTAGCATCAGCTGCAGAGCCGAAGCGACGACAAGTTTGTGCAAGATTGAGCAAATCAACAGAGCCCAGAAAAGACGCAATGTAGAGCACGTTATCATCTGTTAAAGTCTTCATGGTTCTATGTATGAGTTCTGTTTGTGTTCTTCAACGAAGACATCGAGGATGAAGCTTGAGAACACAACACATCATCGCTTGATCTTGCTAATCTTGCCTAACTTGCTTTTTGCTTTTGCGCCAAAAAATTGCGGGATCTGATACAAAAAATTGCGGGCTCTCGAATACTCGACAACAAACATGCCGAAAATGTCTTGCTATCAGCCCGCCCAGGCAAATTGATGGAAGTAGGAGGCATAGCGTAGAAGTGCAGCATTGCGATGATCTTTATTTGGCCGCATAGAACGTATGGCGTCGTCGTCTTGTTCTTACTCACATGCTTCCTCCAACACTACTTTTTCTGGCATGTTGATGATGTTGCCTCCACCGTCACAACGAAAGAAGAACTTCTTCCGATATACAGTTTCCCTCCTATATATATCGGGCAGGAAATACCTCACCTCACACCAGTCGACCCATCCACTCTTATACCAATTGGTGTTGAACCTATCGATGGAGCTCATCGTAATGGATATCTTCATATGGGACATTGCCTCTTCATAATGGATGCATCTGGGTTACTCCTCTTTTTGAAACGATCTCCCGATGTCGTCACTTGCCCGTCAACTTGGAGCATCTTGGGAGAACACTCTAATGTAAGGGAGAAGGCTCATGATACCGTTGTTAGAGGGATGGAAGAGGAACTTGGGCTGCAACAAGTCATTAGTCATGAGACTAATGACTCTTCCTTCACTGCAACTTTTCAAACCATAGACAAGGATACAATAAATGTTGCAATACAAAACATTACGCAGTATCCACTCTACTACATCAGACACTATGGGCCAATACTCGACAATCGAATTGATTCTCAACTAACATATCTATGGCTAGCAAGGCTTCCAAAGCGGCATGATGAAATCCAAATCAAATTGGATGATGAGGTGGCGGATCACAAATGGATTTCTTTGGAAGATTTTTCGGATTGGGTAGAAGCTGATGCTCGTGGTGATATGATGATATACGAAGAGGAACATCATGAAGGGCAGAAAGATGATGGTCCTCCAAATGGTGACTTTTGCCATCATACCATTCGTTCTTTGTATGCAAAAGGATTAGACAATCTGAAGTTGATTCTATAGAGAAAATTGTCAAATACTGAATTCAAGAACACATACTCCTTCTCTATTATCAATTCTGTTATCACACAGCCGCCAACTCACAGCGAATGGTCACTAAAGAAACACCAACGACATACACAAAGTTTTGAAATATACAACAACTAATGCTTGCCATTACTCGTAGCAAACGCGTTATCCACATGCGGCACAGCTGTAGCCACCACCACATCATTGCCACCGTTACCACTATTGTTCACAAGAGGCTGACGCTCCTCATCTGCCACCGCCATAACAGTCGGAACATACACACCAGGTGCCAACTCTTCCTCCTTTGGTGGTGCACCAGATGTATCATCCGAAAATTCCACCGTGAACGTTGATCCTGGACCCATTCCGGGAGGGACTGTAATGGCATTAAGTCGTCCATCTGGTGCACGTACGTGTATGACGTCTCCTGAGTTGACTCCTGGTGGTAATGTTACTGAAATATAGGTCGGTTGTCCACCAGTAGTAGTAGTAGTAGTAGTAGTAGTAGTATTGTTGGTCGTAGTATTACCCATAATACCATCTGATCGATGTGGTTTCCCCTCGAGTCGTAACGCATTCCCACCTGGACATGTGACGAAATGAGCATTTGCAACGGCTGTTGTTTCATCTACTTGGGTGTAATCTGAGTCGGGTGGTTGGTAGGTTGGGTTGGCGACACGTCGATTGCCTGGATAGTCCGCTGCTGTTGAGTTAACGCATCCCATTATATCTTTTTTTGTTATATTTGAGGTTTATTATTTGTTAGATGTGTATCCGAAGTGCTTGTTTTTTCGTTTGCACTTTTGATTGGCCAAACAAGTAATGCAAGGGAGATTATTCAGAGGTGAATGTGTTCAGTGTCAACGACTGAATGGAAATGGTAGTAGAAGATAATAGATGATAGCGTTCGTTTTGGAGGTCTTGGTTCGGTTGCACCTTTCTGCGAGAAATGAAGAAAATTTTGAAGTGGTTTGTTTTTGAGTTCTGATAACTTTCGGGCTGATTATCGACATTAGGAGCGGTTGCCCCCTTTATTTCCTGTTTTTAATATGTAATAGCTCTAGAGAGGATGTCAGTTATTTAGAGGGCACGCCCTATATCCCGAAATTTGATCCCATCAATTTTTCACTCTCACGCACCTTTCCACCATCATTCACACTTCTTCGAAAGCCTTACTTTCCTCACGTCGTTGTCGTTGCTTGCATCATCTTATCTCGATCCATTATTAAACTATCGAACTTAAAAGCAGCACCACCAAAGCATCATCATGGGTCGCTACACCTCCGTCCAAGCCTACACGGACAACAATCCGTCCATGCGCTCAGTTCCCTATGAACAAGCCACCGGAACATCCTCCTCAACCACCACCACCGCTCCATCATCCTCTGCTGCCTCATCTGCACCACCCACCAACAACAACAATAATCAAGGCGTAACCACCGAAAAAGTCAACAACCCCTACGGCTCCACAGCCGGGGCAGGCTCGGGTGAATTTCACGTCTACCGTCACGCCCGCGCACGCGAGGCAGCACGGTGGAAACAAATCCATGAATCCGAGGCAGAAGCCAGGGCGGAACATGACTTTCGTACCAAGTTGGCAAGTGACAATCAGGTGGAGAGGAGCAAGACGGAGAAGCGGAGGAGGAAGAGGGAGAGGGCGAAGGAGGCGAAGAGGAGGAAGAAGAATATGAGGTTGGGTGGGGTTGGATTCAATGAGGATGAGAATGATGATGAGGGGGAAGGGAAAGAGGAGGAGGAGGAGTTTCAATACACTTCTCTAGTTGCGGCGGATGCTTTAGGGGGAGAAAATCGTGTGGAGAATGGAAATGAACGAATAAAGACAGGAAAAGACGAAGCAGCAGAACAAGAAGTAGTGGTGACTGCAAGCAGTAATAATGACGACAGTGATGATGATAAGAAGATTGCTGCAGCTGCTTCGTTTCCAAATGATGGTTCTTTCTTGGAACGAATGAAGAAGGAGCTTGGGCAGAGTTGACATTGAGATTTCATTGTATCCGAAAAACTCTGTAGATTGTTCTTTCTCCTTCACTATGATTTGAAGCCAATCTTTTTCATAGAGAGATTCATGAGTGTTTGTACAACTTACATAATTCACATTATTTTCAAGCCTTTTCTTTAGATGCACGTCATCTCTGATGACACTTCTTGCTTATCAATTTTTTCTTACTTGATTGGCAATCCTCATACCGTAGGGCTTTGGCATACTTATTGGGATTGGAATGATATATGAATATGGAGGAGTGTTTTTCAACTATGTGGATGGACACACCCATCAAAAGTTTTGTGCTTGATAGATGCTGGAAAAGACGTCGTTGGATCTTATGCCAAAATGACAAACAACAGCAAAACAGATCGAAGGTACAATAACTCAACACGAAATAGAATGAGTAGAATTCTTTCTCGAATCTATGAAACAAATATTTAGCTTACACCACGGCGCCGCGACGAAGCCTCAATTAGTGTATTTTTCGGATGGACCAAGTTGGCATGTATCTTCGCCCAACTCCAAGAAGTCCCCCCTCCGTTGAAACTCCGACATGTCTCCCCCCATTTCTTAATCAAAAGGGGGACCATACAGAGATCAATAATTATTATAATTCACGTCCTCAAGTAGGGAAATGAACCTGTAGCCACTCCACCTCTTCAATAAAATCCATCAATATATATATATATTTCATAGACAAAGAAACGCAATAGCGGACAAATCAATTCCCTCCCCTTATTATTATATATATATTGATATCAAAAATTACTCCTTATACAGAAGCAATAAAGGCTTTGCAGGGGAACTCAAGTGGAGCCAAGTTGGTCACACGCACCACATTTCCAGCTCCGGGGGAGTTGAACACAACATACAACGAGTTGAGCAAACCATTGTTGGTAAAGACCTCGAACTTCTGCTTGAAGTTATTGGGTCCGTTCAATAGTTCCACTTGGGCATTGAGCTGACGTGTATCGGTGTAAAGGCAGACTTGGACCTGCTCGACGGAGGCATCAAAGTTGACAGAGTGGACGGCTCCTCCCTCAATGTATCGGCCCTGGTTGGCGGTGAGGAGGTCAGCACGTTGTTGGACCATGGAAGGCTTGGCATACGCAGCGGCAGCATTGAGGGGGAAGTCACCGGGTCCGGTGTTGTTAATATCAATAGCGGCAGCCTTGTTACGTGTACCAATCAGGGTCTGGATGGGGCGCATCATACCATCCTCGGTGTAGGCCTTGACCTTCATGGGGGTCCAGTCGGGTCCGATCCAAAGCTCGATGAGAGTTTCGACGGGACGTCCATTGGAGTCAACACCAACCTGGACAATCTCTTGGTTGGGGTCGGGGAACTCCCAATGTTCACGGGAGGAACCCTCGATACGTACCGAGCGGCCGATGTCGGCAAGGTCCCATTCGGAGGCCAGGGCGTTAAGGGCCGTGGTCTTGGCAACGGGCTGCTTGTTGACGGAGAAAGCATTGGCCGAGGCGGCGAAGAGGGCGAGGAGGGTGGCGGCGTACTTCATGGTTAAAAGGGGTGGTATTTAATTCGATGATATTAAATATGCTACTGGAAACGGCACGGGTTGGCTTGGTGAGACTTGATGGACGCCTGATGGAGGTGGTGACTTTTGAACGCAAATCAAATCGTAGGAATTAGTAGGGGCTACGTTGCAGTGGACGTACACGGTGACGTATGCAAAGAGGCCCGCTCAAATTTGAATTTGGCTCGACCTGTTTTACTCCTTGCATTGATGTACATACACATAAATAGAGTAACAGTACGAAAACATTTATTTATGTGCAGAAAGATGCAAAAATCAAAAAAGTTCAAAATGAGAAATTTGAATCAGAAGCCTCTCGGATGAAATCACTTCATTGCAAGCCATCCACCGAATCCATAAACAATACCACGGACGTTGAGATACCAGCCAGCCTTTATTCGACTGCCTTGCCTCTAGACAGCTGAACGCATCTGCATTAATATCATAGCTGGTTGCGACGAAAAATTATTTGCAGCATGAGGATTATTCGAACATTTTCTCAACTACACAAGATATGTCGTCATCATCAGAATCAAAACAGCTGCTGCAGTGTTTTGAACAATCATCTCTTTTCATGCTCAGTAGAGAATCGTAATGGGGGATCTAATAACAACCACTATCATTCAGTGGCGGCAGTGCGATCGTTTTCTTCCTACACGAGACGAAATGACCCTGTTTTCAGCGGCATCAACTCACTGGGAAAGAATCCTCACCATGTCACTTCCACTACTTCAATCAATACAATCAATCATCCACTACGTCATTTCTCTTCATCCGCTGAAACTGAAACATCCATTGACACAGCCTATGCAGGACACTTGTTACTAAAAGGCCTGGATGTACACACTGTACCCAGTGAGATGGATGGTCATCCTCTGGCTGTGTATACCATTCAACAAAACGAAGGACAAGAGGAACAAGACGATGACAATACTAACAACAGCAGAACACCAGTCCTATTGCTGCATGGGAGGACATGGAGTTCCGTTCCCGTCTATCACCTTGTCGGAGACGATGATGATGATGGCATCAATACTACCGAAAACAATGTCCAAGAAGAAGAAGGAGACGAAGGCAACAATTTCTCACTCATGGAGGCACTTTACAACACTGGTCACATCCAACCGTATGCCATGGACTTTCGTGGGTTCGGTAATACACCCAAAGATGACGAGGGGTATGTGGAACCTTTGAAGTGTGTCAAGGATGTGGTATCGGTGTTAAAGTGGATTCACAGTGCTAATAACGAATCAGAAGCAACATCATCATCATCATCATCAACAAGTTGTCCTCCAGCACTACTCGGATGGTCTCACGGAGCACTAATCGCACAAATCGTCGCGCAACGCTATCCCGAACACCTCTCCAAACTAATCCTCTACTCCTCCATTTACAACCCCAACATTAAATACTCCATTCCACCACCATTCGAAACACCCATGATGCAACAACAACGTCAATCTCAACCACCGGGTCATACGGACCATGATGATTTTCCATTGCATGAAATGGCTGCTCCGAATGAATATGATTTGGCAATGGCAGATTTTACCAATTACTTTGATACATTCAAACCCAACAACAACAACAACACTTCTTCAGTCCAACAACATCGACAATATCAACCACCCAAATCGGCCAAACTATTCGCCAACACGGCATTGATAAGTGACCCCATCAAAGTCCAATGGTGGAACCTCCATCAACTCAATGAATGTCATCCATCCCAAATTACCACACCTACCATGGTAGTGGCGGGGGATAATGATCCATATGCACCCATGGTACTACAGGCGGAACTATTTACAAATTTATGTCGGGGGGTGGATCGTACGTGGAGTATTATTGCCAATGCCGATCATGCCGTGCATTTGTCGGAGGAGAGGGGGAGGTTTGTCCAGAGTGTTGGTAGTTTTTTGCAGAATAGGTAATGATTTCTTATATAGGCAGGACTGAACTATTTATATCAACCCAATCGAAATCTCAAAGAACCATCTTCACCACCATTGGCACCACCATTATTTCCACCACTCAGACCTATTACTTTTCTCTCATAATGTCCCACAGCCAAGTCCCAATAGTGTGCCACACCCTTTGCCTCCAATATCTTTCGTGCCGTGGTCGAATTTGCCGCAGTCTGAAACATGAATGAGTGAAAGGCACGTTTGACTGCCATACCTGTCCATATTAATTCGCATTCATTGTTGGGATTGAACTTTTTTCGTGGAGCCTTCGTTGTTGTGGTTGTGGTTGTACCCTCTTCACCATTATCATTTCCATTGTCTTGCTCCATCAATGTATCCTCTTCCTCTTCCTCCTCTTCTTCTTCCTCATAGAAATCTTCACCCTTCCACTTCATCCTCACAGTCATCAACCTAATATACCTCTTAATCGCCTTCTCACCCCCCTCAGCCACAACCAAAACCTCCCCACCCTCCTCACATTCCAACACCCCACCCGTAATACTATTCTGCTGTGCATTCAAATCAACCTTGGCACGATGATACGGATGTCCCATATCCCGTACCCAAAACAATGCAACACAAACAGATTGGGAGGTATCCTCCTGTAACTTACGGGCGTGTTTGGCCGCCTTGGCTTCCTTGGTGAGTTTGCGATTGGCATTCATTTGTTCGTGTTTGAGTTTTCGGGATTGGATTTGTTCCATGACACGTGCCTCCATTTTGGAGGGGTCGAGTACCGCTTGATCACCGAGGACTTTCATATAGTTGGATAACGTGAGACGTGGTTCGGGTGGTGGAATGAGACCTGCGGCCTGTAGGTCTTGTTGTTCACGTTGACGTTCGGCACGGCGTAATTTTCGATGACGTTTCTGTTCTGCCTTGGTGAGGTGGAGTGTCGGGGGTTTGTTCTTGAGTGCTTCTTGTGCAGCCTTTTGGGCAGGTGTGATGATTGGGATGGGGTGTTGGACCAAGGCGTGTGATTTGGAATGGGTGAGTGAGGCGGTGTTGTAACATCTTTGGAGGAGTTGATTGTGTTGCTCTTGTTGATGTTGGAATTTTTGTATTGATGTCATGTTGTTGTCATCTGCATCATTCGTAGCAGCAGCCTTCTTCACACCACCACCACCCTGCCTCCGTGCTCTCGAGGCAATCACCTTCCCCTCCTCCGCTGCCAACTCCTTCCGTAACTTGGACGGTAACAACTCTGCATCCCACCATTCCATCGCATATGGCATGGTCGACTCTGCCACCCTAAGTGCATCCATCACTGGTAAATCTTTCTCATCTGTCGCTACTACTACATCTACATCCACATCTTTTTTGGACAACAGTATTGACTTATTCTTCTTCTTTTTGGTAGTATATTCCTCAATATCCAATTCAGGAGCATCCACACGTGAAGGCAAGCGTTGTTCCAATAATTTTCCCGCCTCTCCTGATCCATAATAACTCCCTCCAACAGCATTTGCACCATCCTCTACAGCGACGACACTGGCCATACCCACACTCTTGACCACATTTCCCACCTTCCGTCCACTAATGTATCCGGAGGCTTCGGCACGTGCGGCCATTTCACGCTTTTTTTCACCAATGGCAATGTAGGTTCCCGGTTCGATAAAGTTGATGGGACGATGACGATGTCGTTGTTTCGCGATTTGTCCATTGGCGAGACGTGGATCGAATATTTCTGTGGGGGTTGTGGTTGTGGAAGATTGCTTTTGAATGTCTGTATTGTTGGTGGAGGTGGAAGTGTCTTTTGCTGCTGATAATTGTTTGGATTTGTTGCCATCGTTGTTAGTTACAGTATGAGCTAAATATGGATTAATCTTGGGACGATTTGAAGGCACTGCAGCAGCAGCTGCTGCCTTTTGCTGCTCGGATAGTCGTGTAGGCGCCGTAACACTCATGTCAAGTTCATAGACACGTGCTTTTTTCGTTGTGGTGGTGGATTTCGTATTGTCGTTTTCAGATTCGAGTGTTCGCTTTTTGGTTGCAAGTGGTGCTGCACTGGTAGTGGTAGTAGATGCGGCTACTGCTGCTGTTGATGATGGTGCAAGTGCACCACCAGCGCTAGCACCACCGGCAGTACGAGCCTTTAGCGCTGCCAAACGAGCTTGAATGGATGCCTGAAGCGCCGCTGCTCTGGCACGAGGATCCGCAGCAGCGGCAGCGGCTGAGGCTGTGGTTGGAGCAGCTGTTGGAGCGACATTTTTTGCGGCAGTTAATGATGATGGTCCTTTTCCTTCTTCTTGAGGGTTTGCGGAGGAATCCCACCGTCTCTTTCGAGTGCGGCGGGGTGCTGTAGTAGAGCTTTCGTCCGCCATGGTTTTGAGTTTTGAGCTCTTTTGGATGATTTTTGTGGGAGGGGCTACGTTGGGCACGGCTTTTCTGGGCACGGGTTGGGCACGCCCTATGATGTGACGATTCTGCCACGTCACCATACCACGCTCTCCCACCACCCCTTCTTTCCACCACAAGCCCCGCACACAGTCAAAGTTAGATACCCCAGTAACTACATCATAAGCCATAAAGTCACCGCGGCAACACCAACTAGCATAAATCATAGTCACTACAGCAAAACACTACCGCTCATTCCACTTTCGTCGTCAGATTTTTTCGTATTCTTGCCGCTGCTTCAATAATTGGTCATCTACGACCTATCGAATTTACACACAACATACCTTACAAACAAATCAATGTTGGTCGATTATTATGACCTACATCGATTCGAGTTGTTCCAGCAGAAGGTTCGCCGATACGGTGGCGAAGCAGCCGTCCGTCATGACTATAATATTTACAACAGAAAATACACTCCTCCACAATTGAAGGATCAAATGAAAAGCGGCAACTATTTACATAATCAGAACCTGAAATGGTGGCGGACAATAAACAAGAACAAACCTTCACCAAAAAAAATATCATTTTTGTCATCATCATTGCAATATGACTCCAAAAGAGACAACAAACGGAAGGCGATGGAACTTGACAATTCAACTGTTTCATTTCAGTTCAACAAAGTCACAGCAAAGAAGAAACGTAAAGCGGGGAAACACAAAGCACAACTCACCGCCAAACATTTAACTAACTCTCCTGCACCCCTCATTACACCACAATATGGGGACTTTGTTGAGGTTGAATTCTCCTCCAATTCAAGCGTTTATGTTCTTTATGCTCGCGCAGATAGCGAATGCCCCCTGCTTCGTGACATACATGAATGCTGCTATAAAGGAGCCGGAAATACTCTTGACAATTCTCTTGATGCTTTGCCCAAAAGAGCTTGGGAACAAGACAACCATGCTGGTGGGGGATATGCAGCATTTGGGATTGGATCCATGGATAAAAGACAAACTGGGCCCTTCTTTCTTATGAATCATCAATATGAAAAGGCAAAAGCTATTACTTCCTCTCTCTCTTCCATCTTTGGTAGAGTTGCGGCAGCCTTGCTGAACTACACACCTAATGTATTTAGGGAGAATGAAAAAATTAAGAGCATAAATGCAAACTTCTCTTTCCCACCAATTGGTTGCCAAGGTGCAGTTGGCTGGATGGCAAATCAAGTTGCGATTCGCCGCATAGGCAAGGGATGCCAGAAGAATGCAATGATAGAAGACAGTGTTGTGGCATTGCACGCTGACACCGGGGATTTGAGTACAATGCACCCGCTTGTATACATACCGCGGTGGTCCAGATGGAAGAGGTGGAATTATAGCAGATTCCCACTTGGTCATTGCGGAAAGCGAGACTGGTGGCAAATACATTCAAATCGAGACAAATGTGAGAGATACTGTCTGTATAGTGGTCTTCAATAGCGCACTGAATTTGCATGGGTTGGTCCAATCATCCCCTGAAGGTGAAACTGAAGATGCCTGGAGCACGAGGCTCATTCCATTCATTACAAAGCAAATGTATAACTTCATGTTAAAGAACAAATCTGCAGCGCCAATTGATAAGTTTAATGTTCTAAGAGTAAAGTAAAACACATCTTTTCCTACGCATATTTGCTCAAACATTGGTACCATACTGCCTCTGTAATGTGTGGAGAGAATTTTTTCTCTGAGAATGATCTATTCTATGTCATCTTCATTCCCAGGAATCACTGATTTTGATAGGGGATAAGCACCTATTGATTACCCCACCAATCACCCAACCAGTGAATTAGCAACTTTTGTTGCATAAAATGAAATAGTAAAGAAGAATGCTTGTGCTCAAGCCACAAAATTAAATCAGTTGTCTTTATCTTTACAGAATCATTTTCCATGAAGAAACACGTAATGGCTATTACTTTGTCCTTCTCTTGCCCATAGTGCAACTGTATTATGATCGAAATACATGGGTTGACAATCTTTCATGGCCAATCCCCTTAGAATGATATTCGCCTTGTATACCACACTGTTCAAAACAAACACCTTTCCAACAACTTGAATCCCAATCGCATCCTTTGCAACACAAGGATCAACATCAGCTGTTGATTTTGTTTCGTCCAAAACCGAAACAGTCTCAATCAATCCCCAAGTTGATTTCACTAATCTTTTCCCAATCTGCTTTGCAGCTGCGCAATTTGCCTTGTTGTGTCCAATACCCTTACAAAGATCACAAGTTGAAATGTGACGTTTTGCCGTAACCACTGCTTCCACTCCGCTTATCTTTCTTTTCATGCAAGTTCCACCTTCGCCCCGTTTCCTTGTAGAAGGAAGGATGCCTTGAGGGTTGTTGATGTTATTCTTACCATCCGCAACTGTAAGATCAAGGTACGACGCAGCTGCTCCTTTTAATTCTTCTTCCCCGACATTTTGAATATTAGCAATCATGTAATTCACAACTGGCAAAAGCTTCTGGTATGTTTCGTTGCTGCGCGATGCAGTACTGGCAAGCTGTTTGAATTTGTCCAACAGAATATTGTGCATTTGAGTCGAATTCAAACGTTTCGCTTTCTTTGCTGTATAACGTTTTGCAATCAATGGGTTGGCAACAAGATCTGACACAAATTCCCCTACACCTTCACCGCCAGCAACTTGTACATTATCTGTTGCATTAGTATGCAGCTCAACTGCACCAACGACTCCCTTCTCATCTGGCAGATCAAAATCGGCACCCCCAAAATCTGCTGCAGGAGTGTCATCAATGGAAGAACCACCATTTCTTTGTGGTGCTGGAGAAATTGCAGGGATTGACTTCACTTCGGTATCATTAAGTTTCCAATGATTGTGAAACTGTGACTCATTGAATTCAAAATCGCATACTCGTTGGATGTGCTTGCATGGCTGTCCACTGTTGATGTCCCTTTTGCACCACATGCAGTAATACACACCGTCTCTGAATTCTACAACCCTCCTTGGTTGTGTCACTCTATCTGGACCTTTTAAATAAACCAAATATGCCTTAGTCACACCTCTTGCCTGTTGCTCAGCAGACAGTACTGCCATTTCCTCATATGAGTACTCTTGAGCTTCTAGGTTTGTCTTGATGAAGTTATCCACAACTTTGACAGAACATTTCATCGAACATTCTTGAGCCGCTTTTGTTCGCATGCCTTGGACATCATCATCGTAGACTGCAACTCGTGCTTTGACTCTTTGCTTTCGTTCCTCAGAAGTCTTATCCTCATCTTTCTGAAGGTGTTGCTGGACGACACCAGTAAAAGAATGAACTTGTCCTCCAAGATGACGTTGGAACGCTGAGAATGATCCCTCGACAACGGAACTTGCCTCCATATCCAGTGTGAAATTCTCAATTCTCCAAGGATTCCCCCACCGCTCTTTATAAAGGGAAAGTTGCTGAAGATATTCTGCAGCCCCTGGCCATTTGCGGCATGCTTCATTCAAGCGAACATCCCATTCCTGTTTACATGTGGTGTTCTTCACCAGATGTTGATACACAAAGGACTTGCAATCCGCATAGCCTGGGATGTGTTTCAAATTACGAGGGAAATCTAGTCTCATAATATGCCATGTACAGGCACCAAAGAATGTGACAGAAGGGAGAAATCGTTGTATAGGCTCCACACCAACTCCTACAAAAACAACAAAGAATTCGGTCGTAAGCAGCTCCTTGCATGATGTTGAGATGCACACATGAACAATGGTGTTGTATACTTACCCAAATCTGACATGGTGGCTTTCACAATTTCAGCAGCAAAGGGTGACATAGTAACAAGGCTTTGCAGCACCCACGATACAGCTTCATTGCTAGCACACATAGTCATTGCTCCCATTACAGTTTGAGATTTGCCTTCATGATCTGAAACCATAACATTCCAAAAGCAAAAGTTGCTTGTATTGACACCACTCCTTGTGTCATCAATGAATATCATAGCACCATGTCTGAGAAGTCTTGCCCTCATCCTACCAGTCTGCCATGCAGTTCCACTGAATCTGTGTTCTGAATCAGTTGTAACTCGACTGTCATATCCATCTACTTCTTCCTTTAAACCTCTATGCAACATTAGCAGGTTATCAATGCTGTCTTTACTCCCGGCAGAAATCTCATTTGCTAAGTCTTCGTTATGAAGATAGTCAGTCCATTGACCTATCTCCTCCTTAGAGCACTCATTTGGTTTCCAATTTTTTATGGGCTCATCATTTAGAAGTCTGTAACGCAAATTGGTAGCCTCTTCCAGTGTTGCATCCAGAAATCCTGATTGAATCAACCAACTTTTGACATCATCAGTGCCATATCTACGCGCTTTCACTTCTTTACGTAGGTGCGCTAAAGCATAGTCAGGATATGTTCTCCCTGCTCTCTTCCGTAATGCGAAAATCATCTCCTGGTCATCTCCACCATTACAACCGTTTGTATGCTCTAGAGAGACAGATGTTATACGGACAATTTCATCATTACGGCATGCGTCATTAGGCATTCTTTCACGTGCAGCACTGATGTGCCACTCACAGCCAGTCTTCAGAGACTGACGAGTTGGCCGGGCACCCTTGATCCCTTCTTTCTTTTGTGACTTGTGGGTTCCTGATCTAGGACAGGTGTATCGATAGCTAATGTAATTATCTGCTTGCGTTCTTTTGTTTTCTGTCTTTTTTTGTTTAGGAAACATCCGCACAGTCACGCAATAATCTTCCACTGCTTGTTTGAAGAGTTGTTCCGATGGAAACACATCGTTGTTGTTAAAAGGTGCAGTGGCAGTGGAGGTATTAGTGGATGTATTGGTGGCCAAATCTAATTCTGCCTCTTCAGTTGGTGAAGTTGTTGTGGTTGTGTTGGTGGGCATATCAATGGTGCCAGTCAGACCGTTTTGCATCGTCATATCAAGAGGTTCGCTTGGGTTTTGTTGAGGAATTAGATGTTGCTGTTGCTGTTGGTTTTGAAAAAGCGATGCTTGATTGAGAAAAGGTGCAGGTGGTCGAAAATTGATGGGAAAAAGATGCTGAAGCTGATGATGATTATAACTTGGCCACTGATTGTTGGAAGATGGCAGAGGAGGAAACAAAGTGGCGAAGTTGCTGTTGTAATGTGGCATTACGCTATGAGCAGCGCCTGTGTCATGCGGATGTTGCATGTTTGTGGAGGTGGAGGTTGACAAACACGCACCAGAGGAAGAAGCAGGACCAGGATTACCAGGATTCATTAGTAGATTGGTGCTTGGTGACGACCTCCTGCCACTGTTATCGTTGTTAATATCCTGAGAATGTGCGGATTGCATGATGTATTAATGACACTGGTAACACTTAGCTTACTTTATTTTTGTCATTGGCCGCGCTGCAGCAACATAAAGAGAGAGAGAGAGAGAGAGAGAGAGAGAGAGAGAGAGAGAGAGAGTAGAGAGAGAGCGCGCCTCTTGTTGAAAGATAATTCTGCCTTTTAGGGTTAATGGAGAGAGCGTGGTATGGTGACGTGGCAGAATCGTCACATCATAGGGCGTGCCCAACCCGTGCCCAGAAAAGCCGTGCCCAACGTAGCCCCTCCCGATTTTTGTTGATGATGGACGGGTTTGTGTGACACATCATGTGTGGAATGAGATGTGTCAATAAGTGCGTGGCACAAAGTGAATGAATAGGAGTACAAAGCTTTCGCTCAATCAATAAATGCAATCAGGTGATCCACATACTCGACTTCTCGTCATTGCATACAATACAAAACATGACTATTATCACGACTAGTCGATACAAAACTAATTGGTTGGTCAATACAAACGTAACAAAACTAGCCGTTATTGCGACACTATGAATGCAACTACTCATCGCAAAAACATACTTGGCAAGATCGATCCATCAACCAGAACTCCAGCAGAAGAGCAGGACCTCTCATAAAATACAAAGTTACATGGTCGACACATCAAACAACAATCAGAGAGGCATCAACGCAACCTACATCATTGCCCACACATCCATCCGTCAACAAGTGAACCTACATCATCCTATTCAAACCGACAGAGAACTAATCAACCATGAGATTCTCCCTATCAGCAACTTCTGTTCTTCTCCTCCAAGTCTCCACAACAGCGGAGGCTGCATCATCATCCTCAGCCTCATCCTCGATCACCTTTCTCGATGCATTCGAGTTTGGACGCCAATCTCCTCCCATCCAACGCAAGAGGAACTTGGTCATCCAAACCACCGAATCGACTCGTCGCATGTCCAAGGCTTCCAAGGCTGAGTCCGAGTCTTCTCCCAGCTTGGCAAGCGATGCTGCCAAGGCTTCCAAAACTGGGTATCGTCTCATGCCCAAGACGTCCAAAGTGTCCACCAAGGTGGTGGAAACTACCGCCTTTTCTGTGGGTACGATTGGCTCCATGGTTGTGGAACCTCTACGCCCGACCAAGGCGGACAAGTGGATGATGGAGAGTATGTCCTACTCCTTTGATGGGTTGGAATTTAGCATGCCTTCGTCGTTTTTCAGCATGTCTGTGGATACTACGTCTAGTCCAACGTCTAGTCCAACATCTCCACCAAGTGGCACTGGTGGTGGCGGTGGCGATGATGGTGGTGGAGGAGGTGGATCTCCTCCTACTCCTTCCCCATCTCCTCCTCCTCCAACCCCATCCCCATCTCCTCCTCCTACAAGCCCTGCTCCTACTCCTCAAGGACCCTCCAACGACTTTCACGAGGTAGTCTTCAAGTACCTCTCCGTCTGCTCCGGTGTCGAACTCGAGATGGACTGCTTGACCAAAACTACCATTGACGCACTCATGGCCTCGGGAGAGGCCACCGCCCGTGTCCGTGCGCGTCGATTCCTCGGGACAGAAACGACATTGGAGCCGTCTCCTGTCAACGTTCGCCCTGAAAAGGGTTCCAAGTCGTCCAAGTCGCCTAGTTTGGCTCCATCGGTGATTGTGTCCCCTCCTCCTACGGTGATTTTGGAAACTCCTCCTCCTTCGACAAAAGTTCCTGTGACCTCCAAACCTTCACGAGCTCCTACGCAAGCTCCTGTCACTCCTTTACCTACGAATGCTCCTGTAACTCCAGCTCCCACAAGAGCTCCAGTGACTCCTTCACCTACGCAAGCTCCTGTAACTCCAGCTCCTACAAAAGCTCCAGTCACTCCTCCACCTACCCAAGCTCCTGTCACTTCCTCTCCTACAAAAGCTCCAGTCACTCCTTCACCCACCCAAGCTCCAGTGACTCCAGCTCCTACGCAAGCGCCTGCCACTTCCTCTCCTACAGAAGCCCCGGTAACTCCTTCACCTACGAAAGCTCCTGCCACTTCTTCTCCTACGAAAGCTTCTGCTACTTCTTCACCTACAAAAGCTCCTACGACCCCAGCTCCTACGAAAGCTCCTGTGACTCCCTCACCTACAGAAGCTCCCGTGAAAGCAGTGACCCTCACTCCAACAAGTGCCGCAACAGTGTTACCCACATCCACTCCTACAGAACAGTGCCGCCCCGAAGTAACCGACAACGACCTCCTCTCCATCCTCACTTCCTCTAAACAACAATGCATCGACTCTGGCAATTCCATCTCGGATGAAACATTCCAATCCACCCTCTCCTCCTTTCTTGCCATTTTTGACGAGGGCAACACCTGCTGGGATACCCTCTGCGGCGATTCGGATATCACGAGTGACCTCTTTTTCCAGATTCTCTTTGAGGAAGCTTCCGAATGTGCCGATGTCACCTTGTCCGTCGATGACTGCATCCTCGGTCACATTCTCGACGTGGTGTTTCAATCGCATGACTCGGACGATGGTGGATCCAGGGTGCGTCGCAGCCTCCAAGAGTCGTGTTGTGAGAGTGCACCTACCGAGAGTGATTTGAACTTTTATGCCAACTATTTGTTGTTGAGTGCCGAGGCGGCGTGTGCCGAGCAGGGAAGTGTGGGGATTAATGATGAGGAGTGGAATACGGCGACGAATGACTTGGTCAAGTTGTTTGGTGCTACTCAGTGTTGGGGTGTGGAACCTTGTGAGGAGGAGGAGGATGTGGTCAGTGTGGAGGTGCCTCCCCCTTCTCCCGTGGATGAGAACACTGCCCTTTCCGAGGATACCCCCTCCTACTACGATGGACCTACTCTTTCCGACAATGGTCAAGTTTGTACCATTACCGCAGGAATCTCTGCGGACGAAACTCGTTCTCTGGAACTTTCCTTTTATTATCAAGTGGAGACCAAGACCGATAGCCTCGATTTGGGCCTTGTGGAACGTGCTTTGATTGAGAAAGTTTGCGAGGATGCAGGGAATGAGAGGCGTTTGAATGAGTTGGAAACCGAGGTGGTTGCTGTGGATACTTCCCCGGAAGATGTTGTTTCCGAAGTTTGTAAGTATCTGTCTTTGGAATGCATTCTCCATTCTCATTTGCCCAATGGACCTTACTCACACTCTCACTTCACCGTTTCCTCTCAGACACTTGCACCTCCCCTCACCCCGAAGCACACTGCCAAGTCATTGACGGAGCCATCACCATTCTCCTCCACGGGCCCATCACCCCCAACGAAGAATCCCACTACCTCTCCAAGATCTCCTCCCTCTTTCCCCTCCATTTGAACGGTACCAAAGTCTCTTCCATGACCTACCCCGAAGAAACGATCACCACCCAGTCCACCCATGCCTCGAACGCATCGTCATCTACACTCAGCGCCTTTGGAATTACCGCAGCCGCCACGGCATTTCTCACAGTTGCCCTCTTTGCACGTGGCATCACCAAGCGCTTCACTCAGAGCGAAGAAGATAGCGAAGGGGAGTACAAGGGCCACGATGAATTGACCATTGCCGGCACCGCCGAGTTGACGATTGCCGATGAGTCGAGTCCCAAGCATCATGTGGTGAATGAGGAGGAGAGGGAGCATTGGCGTGAGCTTGGCATGGGAGATGTCTAGAGATCCCATTCGAGTGGAAGATTGTGAGTTTTGAGAGATTGTGATTGAGCATTGAGAAATGTTATTTGAAATTAGGTACCATATGGAATTGCTGTATATTTGTCTGCAGTGAGATTTCTAAATGAATTGATAAAATCAAGTAGATTGAATTGAGTGAACGATTGTGTCTTCTTGACTCTTTCACAGTTCTTCACACTGTGTTTCTTCATTGCATGTCATCTCTCACTTCGGCTGCTCATAGTAACAAATGCAATCCAACTCATCAATATCAAACGGTAACTCCTTCTCCACAAACGTCTCCGTCGAAGGAGGCACTGCCTCTATATTATAATAGCGTCGAAATCGTGCCCTCCATGGGAAATTGCGGGGGAGTAAAAAGTTGTGGGAGAGGGATGCCGCGTCGGTGTGGAGGGCGTGTGTGTAGGAGGAGGTGTCGAGGCGGGCGAGGAGTTGGGATGTCAGGTTGGTGGGAGAGATTGGTGTGCTGGTGGTGGAGGTGCTGGAGTTGCTGCTGCTGCTGCTGGTTGAGGCATCAGTAGGGGAGGATGGCGTCATGATGATGGTGATGGTCATAATATTATCATGGTCATGGTCCTTTACTTTTGCCTTTTGGTTTTTTGGATCTTTTCTGAGAGAAAGCTTTCGCACTTATGCGACGTTCGACGTGTGAGTTTAAATTGCTGCCAAGGCAACAATCAGGACACCTTTTTGAACCACACACACACAAGACCCTGCAGGGTGCAGGGCAGTTGATGAACGCTACTTAAACGCTTTTGCGAACTAACATAAGAAGTAATCGAAATGCCATTCAGCGCGATAAGATGCAGAAAATGGTTATAAATTAAAGGGCAGGTTGGTCCCGTAACAGCTGAGAAGGAACAAATCGCCTTTTTTTGTGATGGCTAGGCTGACCATAACCATAACCATACTTAGACTTATCTCTAGCCAGTCTCGGAAATAATTATACTGTTCAATTTCAATCCCCGCTCGTACACATTCTCTGACTCTGAGCCCTGAGCCGCCCTCTGCTCATACACACACAGTCACAGTGATTGTTCGTCTATCTGCAGCTAAGTAGTTACAACATTGAAATTGAAAACATAGATTGACTATCGTCGGTTCCAATAACATCCCATCGTTTGATCATGAGATTATTTGGCACAACTGCGCTTGTTGCTGTTGCACTAGCAGCATCTCAATGTGCCGCTCAACCACAACCCAATCCTTCCTGCAGTGTTTGCGGCAACGGAATGAAGGTCGGTAATCCAGATGCAGTCGTGTCATTTAATATTCCCGGCAACCCCTTTACGATTACGATCGAATGTGGTGTGTTGGAAAACGTGGGCTCGGCCGGTACACTTGGCATTGATCCAGATACGTGTGCCGTACTGCCACAGTTGATTAGCACTGTTTGTGGATGCGAATACGCACAACCATGTTCCTGCTCTCCGACCAAATTCACATTCCAACTCAAATTCGATGGAACTTGCGAGCCACGGTCGCTCACGGGTGTCCTTGATAGCCTATGCCTGTTCGAAGTGGATGATGATCCTCCGACCGGGCCGGAGAGTGAGGAAACTGTTGAGGAAATGCTATCGACCATTTCGGCAATAAAAGAACAACGCAGGAAACATTCACATGACTTTGGGCGTAGGCTCTTTCATCAAGACGACACAACTACTAAGGAACAGTCTCAACGAGCTCTCAATAGCCAAGTTCCTACCAGCATTACCAAAGTAGTAATCTCCGAATATGACGGTTCTCCAGTGTCTCCAGAATCGAATGTAATAAATCAAATCGAAATCACTGACTCCGATCAAGATCTATCCAATGGTGACACCTTTAGCTACACCTCCATATCGTCACAGTGACACAGGCTAATAGATGTGTAATGACAACGACGATGAATACAGTATTAATTTACGTATTTGGAGTAGTTGTGAGCTCTTCGAAGGAGAGAGCTGCTGCTAGCGGTTGAGCTTGCTCATGGAAGATGAGTGACTCAGAGCTACAGGACAGAATCGTACTAATTCCAAGACGTAGAACCTTAGTAACGATTCACGAGGCTGACTACTTCCACGTAGTCAGAATCCAGAGCGGCATGCGTCAGGCAGAGAGATCTCGATAAGCGATAGCTTAGCGAGCACGTATCCGTATGGTCACAGATACATACGTACCTAAAGGTAGTATGCTACTTGACTATTACACTCTCCCCCGTGCTGTTCGGATTTAACAGTGGGCTCACTGAGAGAAAAACCCTGTGGGAAAAATTACTCTCATAGAGGAGTGCGTACGGCATTTTCTTGAATACCGGTGACGTGTACGTGTAAGACTGTAAGACTGGTTTGCGACAAAAGACACGAGAAGCCAAGGCTGACGTGTGTGTAAGCTTATGATAGGGTTTGATCAAATCAACTGTTGTCTAATCTGAAATAGTGTTGATGTGTTGGAATAATTCTTCTAATTTCTAGGTTATTAAAGCTATACACTCCCCCAAGCTATTCATCATTCTAACTTGCATCGTTTGCTTCTTCTGCCTCAAAGAAGGGGGTAAGTCGTCGGATATTGATTCGTTCATTGACGGAACCACGTTGAATACGGACAGTACCATTAGTAAAGACATTTGTGACCACATACGGTCCCTCATTCTTGTCTAAAGCTTTGCGCTGCTTTTCACCATTGATCTCACTGATGATTAAGCACTTACTCCCTGGAACATAGTCATATGGGAGACGCCTTTTGTTTTCTCTGGCGTTGTTCCTGTCCACGAGCTCTTGTCGGCGGCGACCTATCTCACTCCAGTCAGCGACGAACGGAATGTCAAATAACATATCACGTCCAAAAATTGCTTCACCAGGAGTAGCCTTGAGCACGGTGTGGTAAGTAGATCGAATTGCCCATGCAGCATTTGTGATAAATTGGTCAATTCGGTGGTCATCGACGGTATCATCGTCGTCGAGGCCCGAGGTGCGGAGCATGTCGTTAAAGACTCCGTGAACTCGTTCTAAAATCGCATTAGCTTGCGGATTCTTACTGGTAGTCGGCTTACGTCCAATCTGATACTGTTCACACAGATCCTTCAGATGCAGTTCGAATTCAGAACCATTATCACACACCAAATACTTCGGGCGCGGATAACGACTTAACCAGCACTTATTCAAGAGGTGGGAAACTGTAGCGGAAGTTTTATCAATGATTTCTACTTCGACAGTTTTTCCTGTCCGAGGACATTTCTTCTCGATCATCCTATTAGGGAGTTCGACTATTTCGAACCATCCAGTAGCAGCGTCAATCATGGTTAAACACATGAAATCCATTTCAGTTCCATCTTTTGATTTGATTGTTGTTGGACCGATTAAATCGCAATGGAGCGTCTGCCATGGAACAACGATCGCATCCTTACTAGGAGGAAGTTGACCGTACTTACGCTTGCGTGCCTTAGATTTCTGACACCTGGGACAATATTTACACAATCTACGGATTTGTGCACTCATGCCACGCCAATACATGACGGCGCCGATAGTACCTTCCATACGGTCAGTACCAGGATGTTGCAGATAGTGGTGATACCACATAAGAACTTTAGATTGCAGCTTCTCAGGGATGATGAGCTTCGGACGAGCCGAAGGTCTGTCCTTTCGAACCAAGACAACAGTGTCGTCTATGATCATCTTCTGATTACGACTGTCGGCACCAGGCCGTTCGAAAATGTGCTTCATCTTTGGATCTTCCCGTTGGGCATCTGCTATCTCCTTGACGGTGACTGGGTAAATTTCCTCGTCATCGGCTGCTGAATTTGCAAACACATGTGACATGCAATCCTTTGGCTCTATCACATCTTCTCTATCCAGAACACACTCATCATCGTTTTGATAATGAGAGAAGAGAGAGACCAGCTTATTCCACTTGCGGTGAGAATATTCTGACCTGAAGTTCCCTTTGCTGTCGAGTTCGTCTTCTGGATGAGGGTTGATTTTTGGGCAATAATCTAATCGACTAATGGCATCAGCAACGGTATTATCAACACCCTTGATGTACCTAATGTCGGCTCCATACTCATTGAGGAGTAGATTCCATCTCTGCACTCTGTCAGAGGTGCTGCCTAAGCTATCTCGAACGAGATTCTGATGATCTGTATAAATCACCAGCTTCTGTCCAAGCAGCATACCTTTGAATTCTTTCAAGAGTTCGACGATAGAAAGCAATTCAAGTTCCGTCACAGTGTACTTCATTTGCGCGGCAGTTAACTTCCGGCTGAAAAAGGCAATGGGACGGTTATTTTGCGTAATCACTCCCCCAAGCTGGCGAGTTGAAGCATCAGTAAAGATAGTGAACTCTTCACCGAAGTTCGGGTAGGCCAGGATAACATCTCGGGCGATTACCTTCTTGATCTCATCAAAAGCATCCTGATGAACCTGCTCCCACCGCCACGGCGGCTTCTTTTTGGTAGAGCGTTTAGTGGTTCCACATTCTCCAACTAGATCAGTGAGTGGAGCGAGGAGCTGTGTTCTTGACACCCACAGGTCACGGTAATACTGAATAATACCGAGGCAACGTCGAAGATCTTTCACGTTACGAGGTGGTTTGAGAGCAAGGATAGCGGCGACTTTGGAATGTTGTGGTGCAATTCCTTGTTTGGTGAGATGATACCCAAGGTAATCAATCTCTACGGCTGCGAATTTACTTTTGGCTGCGTTGACTTGCAGACCAGCGTCGCTTAATTTTTGTAATACCACGTCGAGTTTCTCCAGGTGGTCTTCAAAGGTTCCTTTGGATAGGCAGAGCAAATCATCAATGTAAGCCTGCACGTAGTCCAACTCAGCAAAGAGTGAACTCATTTTACTTTGGAAGATGTCCGGGCTACAAGCAACTCCCATTGGAAGTCTTTTGTACCTGTAAATTCCCCAAGGAAATACAATGGCGCAAATCTTCATCGTCTCGAGATCAAGCTTCAAATGGTAATATCCCATATTGAGATCAATCGCTGAGGCAAAAGTAAAGCCTTCCATCTGTTGCAACATACCCGATACCTTAGGAAGCGGGAAGGGGCGTCGCACTAGCGCTTTGTTAAGCTGGCGGAAGTCGGAGAGGAAGCGGACTGTGCCGTCTGACTTAGGAATAATAAAAGATGGACTGAGCCAGTCTGCTTGTTGCACCTGCTCCAGAACTCCTATATCGATTAAGCGTTGAAGTTCTTTCATAATTGTTGCTTTGTGTATCTGTGGGACATCAAACGGTCTACCACGGAACGGTTTCACATCTGGCTTAAGCTCAAAATGGACTTCCTCACCTTTCCATTCACCGAGAGATCCGCTAAACATCTTCTCATGTTTCTTGAGTAAGTTGAGTAGTTGAAGTCTCTGCATTCTGGAGAGATGAGAGCAATTTTCATCGACGATCTTTTCGAGATCGGCGGCTTCATACTTGGCATCCAAAATCTTGACGGCTCTGTCAGTCTCCTCTTTAGTTGACTGAGGCTCTAGGGCTTCATTATAGATGTTCATCAAGACGTTTTCATCTTTGAATTCGTCCTTGTTTTTCATAGGACGGGAGATGCCATCAATTTCAAGGACTTTCTCTTTGAAATGCATAGTAACTCCCCAAGCATGAAGGGTTTTAACACCAATAATGGCGTCGTATTGAACGCTCCTCCTGTTGTGGATGCGTCTGATGTCAGCAGTACCCCTGAAGTGGGATTATTCTGATTTTGCAGTTTATGCTGATTTGTCAGGGTTTGTAGTGACAAATCAGAATGAACTCGTTTGTAAAAAGAATTGAATTTTGATGTCTGAAGTTAATTCTGAAATCAGAACTAACCTTAATTGAGGTGAATTTATTTTGATGGTTAAAGGTTAATTCTGATTGACAATTTTTAATTCTGATCAACCGGTATTGGTTCAGTCTAGAATTGTGTCACACCAGATTTAAATGTCTTACCTCTCAGAACGTCCGCTGAAATAGGTTCTGAGCTCAAATTTTCCAGGTGCTCATCATGCAAACACTCCCATTAGGCGATCCCCACTTATGTCATTTTTACACATTCTCATTTTTTACACATTCTCATCCTTCACTCGCACATAAGTACTTGGGCACCGCACCAGCCAAAGTCTACACCTCTTGATTGCAATAGATTGCAATGTCATGAAGCTCATGCACTACGATGATGTACTGATCATGCTGATGCTACATGAGTTTTGGCAAGCACACAACCACCCCCATTAATACAAATACTACACCACACTGTAGTCATACCATCAGACAGGCAATAAATTTGAGGGGCCGCAACAGAATTGGTGGGTAATTATTATGGTATTAATAATTATTATTATGGTATTAATAAAAATAAAAAGCGAGAGAGGAAATAATAGTGGGGCGGCAGCAGAGGAACTATTATTATTGATTTTACCAATTATGTAATAGTATTTTTCACCTCATCTCACCATTTTTTTTCTGCTGTCCTTTTCATCAGACGGGCTACTGCCGTGATTATTAATACTTTGATAATACAAGAGAAGCATCATAATAGCTAGCATCGACGTTGGGGGGGATTAAATTTTGCTGACATAGTGAGTTGGGAGTCCTCGACAACTAACGTGATTGTGTCTGATTAGAAACCGAATGTTTTCACAAAGAGGCCGAGGTCAGAATTGAGGGACTTTGCCGCACTGATCATTATTTCATCCCCCCCCTCTGACGTGCGCGATAACACAACCTGGGAGTCCTGGCGGTGTACCCCCGCCTCCTCACTGTGTTGTGCCGTTCATGTTGGAAGACTGAACTGCTAGCAATTGTGACTGTCTCTCTGTAAAATCTAGAATTATATCATGAGTTCAACCAAGGAAGGATCAGCAGCAGCATCCCTACAAGAGGCCATAAAGGAAGCATTGAGGCCATACTTGGCTCCACTTACACAGGAGGAGAGGAGCAAAGTGAAATCGTACGAACTGGACGAATCATTGTATCCATTCAAAAAGATTGACAAGGATAAGAAACTTCAAACTGTTTATCAAATCGAGAAATTTGCTGTACCATGCAAACAGTCTGGCACACCATTTTTAAAGTCAAGCTATGGATGCTCCTTCAGTGATTATTATCGAGTTGTGTCAGAGGTGTTTCTTTCAGACCCCTCCCTTCATTTTCTATACAAGCATATATTGCACCAGATTGATGAAAAGCTGCGAGAAGGTATTTGGTTTTGTAATAATGTCTGTACAGCTCACCTGACAGACCATGGCAACACACAATTCAGTGAAAATGGTTTGGGATTTGCTGCAGCTAATGAAAATGACAACACCTACAATGCTTTTTTTGGGAAGGGCACAACCTCACTTCTAGAATTGAAGCGGATCTTATTCCCATTTCATTTTGGTGGAGATCACTTTGTTGGTGCAATTGTATACCCTTCTGACAACAGAATAGCTACTTTTGACCATTATGGACCTGATAGGATATCTAACAAGAGGGTATTCAAACTTTTGAGCAGCATGCTAAACCATGCTCTAAGGCGGGAGGGGCGGTTGGAAAACCACCCAGGATGGATTCATGAGTCACTTACTGTGCCAGAACAGATGGACTCAATCAGTTGTGGAATATTTCAAGTTATCAATGGTATCATTCTCACCCTTTCTGATGATCTTGCCACTGCAAAACATTTATTGGTTGACCAACATCAAATTATCAAATATATCCGCCCCAAATTGGCTGCCAACATCCTGAATCTATTTCGCTTGACAATGACACCTGATGATTTGAAAAGGCACTTCAACCAGATAAACAAATCACGAGGGGGCAAACTGTCTAAGAATCCATCAGCAAAGCAGGGCCAACAGAAAGCAAACCCAAAGCAACAGACATCCCTTAAGAAACAACCAGCAGCAAACAACAAGACAGCAAACAACCAGCCACCAACAAAAATGAGGGGGAAGGGGATGTCATCCTTACTACAAGATGCTCTGGATTCAGATCTCTTCCAATTCCCCACCATTGCTGAAAATGACTTCCTATCCAAGCTATTGAAAACTGAGAAAGCGTTAGTATTCCCTACTCTACATAGAGGAACTCCTAATGAAGTCATTGCCAAATGTTTTAATCATCATGATAGGCGGAATAAATCAAAAGTTCAACAGCAAGTACAAAAATTCCAAACTCAGTTTGGGGAGTATCTTCTGCACTTCAACAGACTCTGTATTCAGGTGCTATGCTTGCAGGATATGGCTAACAGTGGATTTTGGTCGGAACTGTCATTTGCAGGAGGTGAGGCCTTTCTTCCTGTCTTTGCACAGTACATTTGTGACACTTTAACCCACATGAAGAGGGCTTGCTTGATTCTTGACAATGGTCGTCCCATTGTAGAAAATGATAAGAGGAAGATTTGTCACTGTATAGAGTGGATACTAGATGAAAATCGCTGTAGAGAGGAATTTAGGCACAGCTACAGTCACATTTCCATCCCAGTGTTGATTAAAGAGCCACCAGATGGCAAATGGTGGCTCACTATGTATGGGTGGTCAACTCAAATGTATGATACAATTTGCACCATTCGAGGTATACTTGAAACTATGGAGAAGAACTTGCCCTCAAACATGATGGCTCAAACAGACAGCAATTGTTTGGTTGTCAAATTCAAATTGGCTGGAGTAACAAAAACTCTGTCACGTCCTATAGATGGTTTTGGTCGAAATGATGATGAGTACACTTCATCCAATTGCAGTCTGCCATTGGTGTTACAACACCAGTCTTATAGATTTCATCAGTTCAAGATTTTGCTTGATTCATGCAGGACAACTAAAACAGCAGTTCCTGACATCCTGTTTCAGGAACTGCAGACTCTATTCAAAGTGGTGGAACATCATGACCAGAAGAAGAAGAGTAGAACAATTAATCTTACTGAAAGTGATGATGAGGATGGTGTGGTGGATTACAATAAGGATTACTCATTTCTGGCAGATGACTTGGACGAAGGAAACAGTGAGGAGGTAGCAGAGAAGAAGAAAGATGACTTGAAGAATCCCCCATCAGGAATGGGGGAAAAGGAAGCTGCTTGCAACAGTGACTCTACCTCCAAGAAGAAGAAGAAGAAGGAGGAGTCCAATGTGGGGAATGCGGGGAAAGATGATGCATTGGTGGAGCAGTTTTGGCTTGATGAAATCTGTGAGACAAATGGGAAGGAAATTGATAAAAAGGCAGGCCCAAAGATGACGGCCACTCCCACTCTGTTGGGAGGGGAGAAGGTGGAAAAGCGCCTGAGTGATGGCAATGGCAGCAATGAAGATAAGGCATCACCAAGCAATGGCAGCAATGAAGATAAGGCATCACCAATGAAAGGGGGTATTAACCATGAGAATGTGATGGCTCCACCTATGGCTCTGTCAGGAGGGGAGAAGGCAGAAAAGCGCCAGAGTGATGGCAATGGCAGCAATGAAGGAGATGAGGCATCACCAGGATGGGAGGATGCCAAGAAGAAGAAGGAGGAGGAGGAGGAATCTAAGGCAGTTCTGAAAGAAGGCAATAATGACTCTTTATCCATGAAAAAGGAGAATGAGTCATCTTCAAAGGAGAAGGGGGAGTCTAAGGACCTGAAAGTAGGGAAGGCAATGGAAAGCAAGGCCAGCCCGAAAATGACCAGTGGCTCAAAAAAGCGGCAGAATGAAGGTGAGTCATCACCAATGAAAAAGCGCAACCTTGTGATGGCTTGGGGGGCATTGGGTTCTGGTCATATCAAGTGCCAATTTTTGGAGAAGAAGAAAGGAATAAATGCTAAAGGAAAGCATGGTTCAACAAGCAACAGAGGAGCCAAGCGCAAATCTGATTCTGCTTCTGTCAAAGATAAAGATATCAGTTTTACAAGGAGTGGCAAAAAAGTTCTTATCGAGATGAAACCAACTGTGATCCAAGCAGAAACAAAGCCTTCTGCACTAGATGATATGATTGAGACGGGATACTTCCAAGGTGAAGCATCAAAGGAGAGCAAGCAACAAAAAATCATAGCCCTACCAAAGAGAGATCACAATGAATCAGATGAGATATGTGTATACTCCAATATTGAAAATCCCTGCAACCTGTTGAAAAAGGTGGTCAATAAGTCTGCAATACTCCGAGATGACTCTTCCATTTTCAAAAACATATATTTCTATGATGCAAATGAATTCAACATTCCTGATGGGGACAACATTGAAGTTGTTCATCACATCAATAAAAACAAATCAACAGCAAAGGTCATGGTTCGTGTGACATTCCCAATGCATGAGGAGCATGATTTGATCCGTACTCTTCAGAGTCAGTTAGAGCCTAACCAGTACAGAGCTATGTTGAACATGACAAAGGGGAATAGAGAAGATGATCTGGTGTTGATTGCATTTGTGACCATGTATGATAATCATCAATCTTTGAACCATGCAAAGACTGTGGAACAGTTGATTTTCCACTCCTTTATTCTTATGACCAAGCCAACTAGCATAGGCGATGATGTGATGAAGATTAACTATGCATGGACCTCTGATGCATATGGTGGTGCCACCCTTGATAGATTGATGCAGATTGGTTGCGTCGTATTTTGGAAAGGACCAAGGCCATTAACTGTTGATGCACCCAAAGATGGTAAATATTTGATTTCAACTCCGCTCAAATGGAAAATGTGCAGGGAGACTGTTTTTGACATAATGGTAAGATTGTATGGATATCGAGACAGTCCCAACCCCAATGCTAAATACCTTAGCATTGCCAAGAGCAAAACCAATGAAATGGCCACAGATATGATTGGTTACATCAGGAGGCTTCTTAAACAAGAGGGGGCGGCACCATTAGCAGGTACAGTGAAGATTCCACTGGCAGCATTCACTCATTATCTAAGTCAGAGAGGGCAATACATCACAGAGTTAGGTGCTCAATTATTTCAATATACTGATATATTGGCTAAACGTTGCAGTGATGACAATTGGGCATTTGTTCTTCACTGCAACTGCTGCAATAGTGCAATGAATTCATGGCTTGATTATTATGATCTCATTAGTTTGGGAACTCGCATAATCATGGTTCATATGTTTGATAATGGAGTTTGTGATGGTGACTTTCTGAAGCAGTGCAATATGGATGAAAATTGGGCACCGTTGGGGAAGGTGAAAATGGAAAAGCCAGACAGTCTTCAGATTCTTCCTTGCCAACCAACAGATTATTGGAAACCAGCTATGAAGAGGATGGAACTATTTGATGCAGGGAAGGTGGACAATGGATATTATACAAATGAACTTCAAAAAAGGCATACCAATGCAATAGCTCTGTCATCTGCATTGTTACCAACAGATGTTAGTGGTGAGAATGTTTCTAGTTACCCTCTTGTGTCTGCACTGTCCAACCTCATCAGAGGGCAATTGTTTGGCCAAGAAGCGTCTCAAAACAAAATCTTGGATGGAAGCAGTAATATCCAAATCATTGACAAGATGATGGCCATCAAAAATTCCCGCCCAGTTCAAGTTCAACTCACTGACATTCATGTTGATCCAATCTCATCCTTGGAACCAGACCCATCATGGCAAAATGTCAAGGAACAAGTTGGGTTAGAACAAGTTGGGAGTGGTACTCAAGACATTGCAAGATATAATGGTGAGTTACCTGTAGAATTAGGCACCCTTGAAACTGACAACCCAACAGTGTCAGCATATGAGATCAGAGATGGTCGAGGTGATGGGGTGCTGCACATGCTCAGTTATTACTACGCAAAGTCTATTATTTGCATTGACAAGGGGTCAAGTTGTAAGGGTGTTGAGGAAAAACTCACGAACTCCAAAATCAAGCTTCCACCTGAACTTAAGAAGTTTATGGCCAAATTCACACCCACAAGCACATTTTTGGTTGTTTTAACAGATTGTGCACAAAAAAGCAACCCAGCCAGAGCGAAGTCAACACCATTAGGTGCACTTACAGACCCATTGATACACAAGTTGACCTGGTACATCCCATCTCATTTCTTCCTGACAATGTTCCCTAAGAATGTGATTGATGATTTGTATGCAGGAAGGATCCACCATATTTTTATCAACAAAGAAACACGTGACAAATTTCAAAATCCAGTCCTGCAGTCATTGAAACATGAGATCAGACAGATTAAATTGCATTCTCAGTACCCCAACTGTATTTATGAAGTTCTCTTGGCTGGTGGGATGAAGAACAAGAGGATCTACATCAATGCGAAAGATAAGGAGGATTACATGAAGAACATTTCTGAGCCATGGTTGTCAGAGAAGTTGTCCTCACTTTGCAATGTTTCTGGTTCATTTGGTGTTACTATAGGAGCAGGGAGGAAAGCAGGTACCAAGACAGCTGCTTGCCGTAGTGAGAATCCCACCAACTTTTGGTGTGATCCTCGCAACAAAAATAATCATTGTGTTGCTGGAGGTATTGCAAACTGGCTTTTTGCTGCTGGGTGTCATTCAGAAGCATCTGCAATGAGGACATGGGCAGAGTCAAAGAATGTGTTCACAAGTGATGAAGGAGAAAGTGTGAAGGAAGCTTTTTTGTACATGGAGCAGCACTTGCCCATTCAGATTGCAAAGATCAACTGTCACTATTCAGATCGTTTCCAGCCCCATGCAATCTTCTATTTTCGTGTTTGTCATCTCATCAGACACATTCACTTGTGGTGTCTGAGAAGATTGTGTATGATTTGCAAGACAACTGTCCATATGAGCTTACTTTGTCTGGACTTACTCGCAAGTTGAATGGTGATAGAGATGTTATTACACTTGTTGGAGCACATTACTTTTATGTGCTTAATGGGAAGAAAATAAAAATCCCCCATTGCCCAACTAAGCCATTGTCGGTGAAGTCCGACCACATCCCATATTATGGAAAGTTAATTAGCTCTTTTGGTAGTGGTGGTTCAACAAAGTACAGAAAGAGGAAGAAAAAGAAGAACATGAAGAAGAAGGGATCTTCTATGACCATTTTGTAGCCAGCACCTTATAATATTGCACTGGTACTAGTCTGAACTGAAATAAATAATTTATGTTCCTACCTACTCTAGATATTCCTCACTCTTCTGACTGAATCCACATGGACCAGGAATAGAATCTGGTTTAAGCTTGTAGTCAAGATAAAAGGCCCAATACCTTGCAGGGATTGATGCAAAGAATGACACTCCTGTTGTAGGTTGTCCATGATCTTTGAAAACATACAAAGGATTTACAATGCGGGAGACAGGAAGAATGAAAGTGCAACTATCCAAATCACCAAGTTGAATTGGTACAATGAATTCCTTCTCTAGACTTGCCCAGTCAAGAAAGGTTTGAGGAGTTCGGACAACAACATACATGGTACGATCCATTAGTCTCTGGCTACTAGTGGTGTCAGCCCCATGTGCATGCAACAGCATTGGTGTAGGCAAGCCAGGTGTTTCAAACCGAAAGAAGCCATGTATTCTTGCAGGGCAAACAAAATCCCATACATTCAAACGCTCATCATCAGTCTCACTACCAAGAGCATGAGTAAGAATCATACACCAGTCATTACGGTCTGTCTTGGTGTCAACCCTATAAATGGAATGACTGGAAATGGCATCATAGTCCTCAAGTGTTTCTTTGGCATTGGGAAGTTTAGCTACTGTGTAAGCTGTTACACGAAAAATGGAATAATTGACATATGCTGCCATGTGATGACTAATTGCATATTGCAATGTAGGATCAATTGTCTTGGAACTGGATTTCTTTTGCCACATGACATGAGTACTGAATCTTACACTGGCAACACTGGAGGTATTTGCTTTGTGCCTTGTAAAAGTGATTTCATGTTTGCCAGTAAAAGTCTCCTCCTTGGACAGCACCTGCACAAGGGCATAGTTCTTCTTCGCTTGCTCCCTTATGCAGTTTAAACTGTGCTCCATTAATCCATGTCGATAATGATTAGTTGCAAGCTGTTCTGCAAACTTGCCTGGCCGGCGTTGGGTGTAGTGAGCATAATGTTTCATAAACACTTTCAAGTGACTCTCACCAAACCCACCATAGAAGTTAATAGCTGATCCATATGCTTGGATGTATGTTGCAAATTTCGTTAGACTGTGCACTTTTGGAAACATCCATTCCATAGTGCTTTCTTTACGTGGGAAAAACTTTTGTAAGTTTGGAATCAATGTCTGACGTACAAATACTGTAATCTTGGCACTATCAATATCAGACTGGATATTGCGCCGATTGAACCATTTTTCCAGTGCAAGAATCATCTTGATTGTAGTGATCTTTCCTTTTCTTTGGTAGTCCTCTATACCAGACTCTTTGCAAATAGTCTTGCCCATCGTTGTATGCAATGCACACAACAACAGAAATAGGTTTCCCATGTTTTCTGATGCTTGGGTCTTGGTAGTATCCAGTGCAAAATTACGCACTGATGGCCGAGGGAAGTCACGCTCACTTTGCCAAGCATGCCCTTGTGCCAATAGAAGATGTAAGTTATGCAGGACTGATGCAGTGCGCTTTTTTTTTGAATCCATCACCAAAGGCAGTAAGCATGGCTGGGGCTATACCAGAGCAAATGGCATGCATTGTTTCTGGTGGCGTTGACCTATAGATAGTGTTGATAGGGTCGCCTGTTGGTATCTTGTCAAATGCATTCACAATATTGTGTTTTGAGGCAGCTTTCAATGCTTCCACATTGTTGTTATTTTTCATTCGATCAATGCCTGATTTGAGTATCATTGTGCATGTTGATGCTGGATCTACGAAACTCTCTTTGGAACAACTGCAGTCGCGATATGGACACTGTGCAAATGCACTGTTGTAACTGCCCAGCAAACTATTATTACCAGCAATATCTCCAACAACAACATGGATCCAAACTTTCAGTTTGACATCTCTCCCCATGACTTGCATTGGGATACCCCCCCTATCATTGACCTCTTGTAGCTGACGAAGAGCAGTGTATAAGCAGCTGTGTTCATCTTGACATTTCAGTGCCGATGTTGTGTCCTGTTGAATGGACCCATCAGAGGACTTGGTTGTACCATAATCCAAATTTGGTATGTATGCAAGGATGTCCCAGAACTTACTCTTTGATCGAGCTGTCTTGTTGAATAGGGTTAGAGTGAACATGATCGGTGACAGGCACAGACTGCCATGGCGATCAGAGTGAGACTTGTCATAAAACACAACCAGCCCACAAGGAAAGAGGTTGTCCTTTCCAGCACAGTAATGGTCAACAGCTGGTTTCCAACGCTGTCCTGTGTGTATTTCATCATAGTATGCAATTTCATCTTTGGCCGACACACTACTAGTACCAGAGTATATATCATAATCTGCAGCAAAGTTTGTCTTTTGCATCAACATAGGATTACAAAGCATCTTGGAAAGAACTGCTTGGATATCAAACACCGGAACCTTGACAGTTGGTAAGGTCATTGTTGCCACTGGCACCTCCACGAGCTTTGGTTGGAGCTGGGTGTAGTTGAAAGTTTTTTCACATGTAGTTTGCAGAGTGTGTCTGCTTGGAAGTCGCTGTTTGAAATCATACCCAGTGTTGGCAAGATCACCAATGAAGCGAACTATATCATCATACAGGGAGAGATCAGACGTATGACTACCCAACACATGCATGAGTTGTAGTCCAGCTGCTGCTGAGTGGGAGACTTTCCCACTGAATTTGACGTTTCCCTTGGATTGATATTCACCATCAATGGGAAAGATAGGTTCAGGAGTAGGATCACTCTGGGGGAAGGTGTAGTTTTCATATTCTGCTTGTTGATCATTGGCATTCTTGGCAATTTCATCAATCACTTGATGATCGGGACTGTCACACAATGTGGTGTTGGATAGCATATGGGCATCTTCTCCCCAGTTCATATCATTGTCATTGGTTTGACTGTTTGTGGCATCGGCATGATCATTTGTTGTATTTGAGTTAGGATTCTTCATGCTGCTAAGATGAGATGCATACCATAAAGCATGCTGTTCCTGACGTCCTTCAGCCAGGCTTTCCTCCAATTCTGGTTTTTGACTAACAATGATGTTTCGTTGCTGCCTCAGTGAGAGACCACCTACACCCTGTTCTTGCAGTGCTACGGGAATATTGTTGATGTTGTTGAATGTGCCTGTGATTGAATGCCGTCCATGGTGTACATGAAGGGCTGAGGTTCTTTTTTGGTTATAAAGACAGGCAGTAGCATGCCTCCCATATGCTCTAGGTGTTGCGAAGATAACACCACAAGCACATTGCCGCCCTGTCTGCTTCTGCCCTGTCTGCTTCCGCTTCGTTGGTGGCATTGTTGATGTCCTCATGTTATGGTAAGTATCAAAATTAGGAGTAGGAGGAGTCAGAGGGAAAGTGGAAAGCGTTGAAAGACCCCCCAAGGAAGTTCGACACTGGGTATCAATTCCAACGTTGTTTTAAAAATTATCAGAAAGAGAAACAGAAAACATTGTAGAAGAATTCAAAAACGACCAATGCCATCTGAAACTGAAAATAACGAACTAATGACATAACATAAACATAAACAGCGTTCATAAATTCAACACCTTAACAATGTATCTTGTGCAAACAGTGAAAAAGATAGTGTCCCCAACAAAGAAAGCTGAAGGCAACACGATGTTTAGAAGTTCAAGGGTAAGTAATGATGGCAGCGGCAAGCGTGCTAATGAAGGTGTTGGAGGACGGTTGTCTGGTGGTCAAGATATTCAACATAACAACCATAATGATGGTAATGGCAATATAGGATACAAGACCAGTGAACTCAATGCAATGAAGGAGATGATGGAGTGGTATAAGGGGAGAAGTGAAGAAAATGCAGCTGAGGTTGCACGACTGCAGCTGCAGTTAGAGAGAAGGCAGTCTGGCCAAGGCGGAGTAGGGAAAAATAAACAACTCTTATGGGCAACGGCAGCAGAGGATGTGAGTAATGTCGTTGCACTCAAGGAAAGTACAGCTCAAATGATTTGGCCACAGAATAAGTTCTTGAACTTTACTGGAAGGTGGATGCAATATGATACAGACAATCCCCATCCATTTGCAGCATTTGTCATGAAGCAGGTGGTTATTCCAGACTCGTTTGTGGGAAGCACAAATGATTACTTTAGGAACGTGGCACTGCCAAAAGTTGGGGCAAAGTTGAGTACTTTGAGAGGTAACTGTATTGGGAGGTGTGGCAAGGCATTTAAAGGTAAGTAGTCTGTGTATCCTTGTTGATTCTGGATCATAATACAAACTAACATACATCATTGTGACTGCCCCATCTCGGGGGTGCACATTCGTTCTATCATCTGTAACAGACCTCCACAACACTCGCAGGAGCTTCGAGGGTGCTGGCAAAGAGTTTGAGACATTTTTGTCTTACAGCGATCATGATTGGGTCAACGTAGCTCAAGATCACATGGCACTGAATCAGCTGCACAATCTAATTTATTACTATGGGTCGGAAGTATATGGTAGGAACGAAGTCAAGGCATGGCTGAAGGCAAATCAAGATAAATCTGTGCTCGACCATCTGACTGCCAGCGATCTTGCATTTACTGTACTGGTGTATGAGAACTATCATCCCAGATGGATCAAGGAAATCGAAACTGCAAGAGAGGAGGAACAGAAGAGAAATGACACTCTTGATGTTGCTGAGAAGGAGGAGGAGGAGCCTGCTGCTGTAGGACAAAAGAGGAAGAAGAAGAGATCATCTGCCGGGCCCAAGTTGAAGTATTCAAAGGGTGCTAATGTCAAGAACAAATACCTCCAGTCGGGTTGGACCAAGGAAGGGATTCGTCACTTTAAAGCCCTCCAAGAATCTTTTGACAAGCTTATGAAAGATGAGAAAGCATGGCAGGTTTGCAAAGAGACATGGGATGACTTCATCTCCAACATGAAGCAGTTCAGCGATAATTGCTGGGTTCCTCAGTATTTCAAACTAGATTTGGGTGATGATGATGAAGATAGCATTGCTGCTACAGATGAAGACAAGTTCGAATTCATAGTGGCAGATGCTCTTGTGGGAATGGGTACACTTGAAGTGCCAGATATGAGCGGAGTATGAGCGGAGTTATCAGTGGTTGAATCATCATTGCATATTGAATTTAATGTAATAAATCATGTTTGTGTTATTTGATTTGATTCACCACAATAAATACTTCGATGCTTGAATTACAAATCCTAAAATATGCTTATAAATTTGATCGGGATCAGAATCAAATTGTGACAAAATAAGTGTGTCAAAATTTAAATTCTGGAATCAGTCACAAAATTCTGATTTACAAAATTTTAATTCTGATGCATGATATGTTTATTTTGATGTTTAGAATTTGTGTCTGATGTGCGACATATTTATTTTGACACTCGGCCTTTTCTTACCAATGCAAGAAATTAAAGATTTTGATACTAGAAATTCTTATTCTTTGACATCGGAATAATATCAGAATTTGAAGTTGACAAGAATTCTGATGAGCAAGATACAAAAACCCATAAAGGCATTATCCCACTTCAGAGGTACAAGACATAATCTTACTTTGAGAATACTCCGGAAGCAAGAAAGATAGTTCTGCGACTTCACCTGTGTTGAACTGGCCATTGGACGTAGTCCACACGTTTGGATGAGCTAGAGGTATAGGGTCAAAAGCCTTTACTTCTTCATCGGGCAGAAAGATGATGTCATCATCTGCACCGGAGTCAAGTAATAAAACCAAGGGGCGTGAGTTACGGTTTCCCTTCTTGGTCAGGGACGCTGCGACAACAACAGTCTTAAGTCCATTTCCCCTGATTACTTTTTGACGAAGCGATGCGTGCATGTCTTTTACACCGCTCCAATCGGGTATGACACCTTTAATCGGCGAATGGTCAAGGTTATACAAATCGAAATCGATAGTATTAGGTTTCCTTCGTTTAACTGAACGTTCATAAGAATCAGATTCATTATTTACTTTTAAGTTACTATTTTCCATTCGAGTGTCGGACCCAATCCTCTGAAACTGGAATATTGTGTTTTTGCAGTTTAATTTTGTTGTATCAGAATATATTCTGATTTGACAGAATCTTTTCCGATTTGTCAGAATTTTATTCTGACAAATCAGAATATATTCTGATTTAGTGCATTCATCAGAATTGAGATTCTGTCACATCAGATTTTTTTGTTCTCATCGGCCAAGCGCTGTTGGAATAGGTTCTGGGCTCATTTTTTAAGTGCCCTTTATCAAACACTCCCATTACTATTTGGGATGTTTTTGTCATGTGTGTAGCAAATGCGTCTAAGACCGAAGAAAGAAGGACAGAAATCCAAATGTGACCCTTTCCCTGCTTCTCCTGATAGATGTGCAACGTCGTTTATGAATATGTACAGCATTTTCAAAATAAATAACGACCATGGCGTCCACAACTCCGCCCTTGCTACCTTCGCCGCCGATGGGTGCATCACCCCAAAGCGCCGCCAACATCCACATAGAGTCGTTATCTACCGATGATGCTCAAGGAATAAACCGCCTCCTGCATTCATCTTTGTTTTGGGCCCTTCGACATATTATCTTGTGTCCGTTGATGAAAATAAAATAACGATCTTCTTCACATGCACGATAACATCTTCATGGACCGTGCTCGCCTACAGTGTTACACACCAATAATATCGGCGATTCAACAATATTATGAGCGCTTGCGGCGTGATCATCGGCTGGGGTCACTGATAATGCTTATCTATCATTTACAAAGACATGCATGATTATTTATTTTGATCGGCATAGTCCACGTACATATTGCCAGAAGTGGCAGTAACAGCACTTGGGGATTGATGCTCTCTGTTTGGAGGTACGTGTGCTCTTTCATATTTTTATTTAATTTGATCACAAATACAACGCCATTGTCCTCGCCACTAAAATTAATCATTTTGTTGTCTCCCCCCTCCCCAACTTTGTTATTTAACAGACGACATCATTTATTAATTCGACAGATCCACTCCCCCTCCGCCTCCACTGTTATCCAATCAGACGCCGGAATCACTCGGCTACTTTGTTTTGATCATCTACACCACAGAGTTTTACTCAGATATTATACAACTGAAGCATCAAATCAACCGAAGTTTGTGTTTGGGGGGGATTCTTTTATATATAGCAACTCGTCAAGATTGTCTGCCACATCGACATAGATGTGCCCGACGAAAGGTGGAAGCTACGTGCGAGAAACTAATCCCGGGAGTTATAAGACGGACTGCACTGGACTTGAAGCTATCTAAAGATCCCCTCTGTTCTAAGAAGTGATTAACTTTGCAAGTTGGAGTCCTTTCAGCCGTCATACTGAAACCTCTTTCTTTCACCGCACTTTTGGGACGCACAGCTGAACGTTGGGACGGTGACTCCTTATTGTGCCATCTGAGATATTGATCATTATGAGCGTTGCACGAACGAACCGTTGAGCTGCTATATGGAGGACGAAACCTCTTGGCAGATTTGGTAATAATATTATTGCAGCAATGGGTCCCTTCTTGGAACGATTAACTTTGAGGTACGTGCTATTCAATATTTCTTATTTAGTTTGTTCACAAATGCTAAGCCATTGTCTAACATGGGTGAGTTTGTTGCTCTCTATTATGATAAAACTCCCAAATTGGAAGTGGAATGCTCTTCGTGCACACATCATCCTCATTGGCTGAGATGGCATTCAATTGAAGGAGGAAGCATCTATTTCTGTTCTACTGTGGAAACCGATTGTTCATCACAGATGTCATTACTTGTCTACTTGACTGGAGTCTCTTCAGTTGTGCTTTAAGAAGTCTCTTCAGATGTGCGTTGGTGGGAGCAGCAGCACTCCTTCCCTTGCAATACCTCAATTGCAGATGTCATTACTCGTCTATGGTATTTCGCTGTTGTCGTCGGAGTCTCTTCAGATGTGTGGCGGAGTGAAGCAGCAGCACTGCCGTTACAATACCTCAAGTCTCATGCCTTGGCCAGTGGATGTCACTACTTGCCCTCTACATGAGGAACTCTTGCCATCAGAGTCTCTTCAGTTCTGCAGTGGTCGGAGCAGTGGCACTCTCCTTCAATACCTCAAGTCTCATGCCTTGGCTGGTGGATGTCACTACTTGCCCTCTACATGAGGAACTCTTGCCATCAGAGTCTCTTCGGTTGTTCATTACGGAGTCACTTCAGTTCTGCAGTGGTACTCTTGCCATCGGAGTCTCTTCGGTTGTTCATTACAGAGTCTCTTTAGTTCTGCAGTGGTCGGAGCAGCGGTACTCTCCTTCAATACCTCAAGTCTCATGCCTTGGCCGGTGGATGTCACTACTTGTTCTCTGCACGAGGAACTCTTGCCATCGGAGTCTCTTCTGTTGTTCATTACGGAGTCTCTTCAGTTCTGCAGTGGTCGGAGCATTGGCACTCTCCTTCAATACCTCAAGTCTCATGCCTTGGCCGGTGGATGTCACTACTTGCCCTCTGCACGAGGAACTCTTGTCATCGGAGTCTCTTCGGTTGTTCATTACGGAGTTTCTTTAGTTCTGCAGTGCTCTAAGCAGCGGTACTCTCCTTCAATACCTCAAGTCTCATGCCTTGGCCGGTGGATGTCACTACTTGTCCTCTGCACGAGGAACTCTTGCCATCAGAGTCCTCTCTTCGGTTGTTCATTACGGAGTCTCTTCAGTTCTGCAGTGGTCGGAGCATTGGCACTCTCCTTCAATACCTCAAGTCTCATGCCTTGGCCGGTGGATGTCACTACTTGCCCTCTGCACGAGGAACTCTTGCCATCGGAGTCTCTTCGGTTGTTCATTACAGAGTTTCTTTAGTTCTGCAGTGCTCGAAGCAGCGGTACACTCTCCTTCAATACCTCAAGTCTCATGCCTTGGGCGGTGGATGTCACTACTTGTCCTCTGCACGAGGAACTCTTGCCATCGGAGTCTCTTCGGTTGTTCATTACGGAGTCTCTTCAGTTTTGCAGTGGTCGGAGCAGTGGCACTCTCCTTCAATACCTCAAGTCTCATGCCTTGGCCGGTGGATGTTCTGCTCTTCAGTTCTGCAGTGGTCGGAGCAGCGGTACTCTCCTTCAACCATCAGAGTCTCTTCAGTTGTTCATTACGGAGTCTCTTTAGTTGTAGGCTATAAAGAGGTGAGTACTGGCTGCTTGTAATAGCTCTTCTTACATCAATGTCATCCTCAAACTTATATCTGTGCATGACCTATGGAGCTCTCCTTCAACAGCACCTCAAGTCTCATGCCTTTGCCTGTGGATGTCACTACTTGCCCTCTACATGAGGAACTCTTGCCATCGGAGTCTCCTCAGTTTTTCATCACGGAGTCTCTTCAGTTCTGCTGTGGTCTGAGCAGTGGCACTCTCCTTCAATACCTCAAGTCTCATGCCTTGGCTCGTTGATGTCGTTACTTGTCTACACGACAAGCTCTTGCCGTAGGAGTCTCTTCGGTTGTGCTTTACGAAGTCTCATACCTCAAGTCTCGTCAGTTGTGCATTATGGAGTCCTTCAGTTGTGCAGTTGTGGAGGAAGCAGCATCTATTCCCTTGCAATATCTCGAGTCTCATGCTTTTGGCCGGTGGGTTGACATAGCTTTTGTCTCTACTGTGTAAGGGGAATGCTCATTGTGCTGGACGCAATTGTTGTCTACATGGCTCTTGCTGTTGGAGCCTCTTGTCTTTGGAAGGGTAATGTTGAACAACTGTACCTATTCGTTTTTGAGAGGGTTCGATGCAGGAATAAAGAGGTGAGTCTATCTTGGCTCATGTATTTGCTTCTCTTACAACAACATTGTTCGCTAAACTTATTCTTGTATTGCCTTCGGCATCCTCTTTGCTTGGCGCAGGGACAAGAGGTGAGACTTTGTTGCTGCCTCTTGGAGATTCTTTCACGCACATTGCCATTCGCTAACTATTTCTGCTTGTCACTGACATCATCTTGGCTCAACGCAGGGACTAAAATAATTTTACTTTGGCGTGTCCAAGTAACAAAGAGGTGAGAATATGATGTGGCATGTATTAGATTCTTTCACGACTGTTGGCTAAACTTCTTTGTTGTCTCTTTTGTCTGCAGACAAGCTATGTGCAATTGAATTCCGTTCGGCTCGTTGCAGGAATCAAAAGGTAAGAGTCTGATGCTCTGCTTGTAATAGCTTCTTTCACACACTGTATACCATTTGCTAAACTGATGCTGTTGTTGCTATCCTTTACCCTCAGACACCATCTTGGCTCACTCCTTTGGTTTGGCTTAGTAGAGTCTAATGATAACAAGAGCAAGAAACCTTCCTCTATCAGAAGTGACAGAGGTTCCGTAGGCATTAGCTCACCATTGAGTCCATGTGTCATTTGTCATTTGGGAACACACTTGTTCCATAACTGCAGCCAGCTCACCATGGAAGTAATAGTAATAAAGCTTTGTTACATATTGTGTGTCATGTCATGTGATGTTATGGATTTTAATGGTTGTTAAACATGTGTCATGCAATAAAATGTTACAAAAATCAGAATATATTCTGATGAGATACACATTTTATTCTGATCTAGAGTTTTTTTATTCTGACAGCTGACAGATTTTACTCTGATATAAAGTTTCTTTATACTGATGCTTCCATTTCATAATCTGACAGTCAGAAGAGCATCAGATGAGCCTCTGATAACACAATCACAAATCTGATGCATTGGGAGAAAATATGATATCACAATATTCCAGTTTCAGAGGATGATTCAATAGTCATCTCGACGGCGATAGCTACGGCTGCGTCGATGGTATTCAGGACTACGAGAGCGAGACCTAGAGCGAGAACGAGAGCGCTCACGTCGGTCATGCCTGTACCTCTGAAGTGGGATAATGCCTTTATGGGTTTTTGTATCTTGCTCATCAGAATTCTTGTCAACTTCAAATTCTGATATTATTCCGATGTCAAAGAATAAGAATTTCTAGTATCAAAATCTTTAATTTCTTGCATTGGTAAGAAAAGGCCGAGTGTCAAAATAAATATGTCGCACATCAGACACAAATTCTAAACATCAAAATAAACATATCATGCATCAGAATTAAAATTTTGTAAATCAGAATTTTGTGACTGATTCCAGAATTTAAATTTTGACACACTTATTTTGTCACAATTTGATTCTGATCCCGATCAAATTTATAAGCATATTTTAGGATTTGTAATTCAAGCATCGAAGTATTTATTGTGGTGAATCAAATCAAATAACACAAACATGATTTATTACATTAAATTCAATATGCAATGATGATTCAACCACTGATAACTCCGCTCATACTCCGCTCATATCTGGCACTTCAAGTGTACCCATTCCCACAAGAGCATCTGCCACTATGAACTCGAACTTGTCTTCATCTGTAGCAGCAATGCTATCTTCATCATCATCACCCAAATCTAGTTTGAAATACTGAGGAACCCAGCAATTATCGCTGAACTGCTTCATGTTGGAGATGAAGTCATCCCATGTCTCTTTGCAAACCTGCCATGCTTTCTCATCTTTCATAAGCTTGTCAAAAGATTCTTGGAGGGCTTTAAAGTGACGAATCCCTTCCTTGGTCCAACCCGACTGGAGGTATTTGTTCTTGACATTAGCACCCTTTGAATACTTCAACTTGGGCCCGGCAGATGATCTCTTCTTCTTCCTCTTTTGTCCTACAGCAGCAGGCTCCTCCTCCTCCTTCTCAGCAACATCAAGAGTGTCATTTCTCTTCTGTTCCTCCTCTCTTGCAGTTTCGATTTCCTTGATCCATCTGGGATGATAGTTCTCATACACCAGTACAGTAAATGCAAGATCGCTGGCAGTCAGATGGTCGAGCACAGATTTATCTTGATTTGCCTTCAGCCATGCCTTGACTTCGTTCCTACCATATACTTCCGACCCATAGTAATAAATTAGATTGTGCAGCTGATTCAGTGCCATGTGATCTTGAGCTACGTTGACCCAATCATGATCGCTGTAAGACAAAAATGTCTCAAACTCTTTGCCAGCACCCTCGAAGCTCCTGCGAGTGTTGTGGAGGTCTGTTACAGATGATAGAACGAATGTGCACCCCCGAGATGGGGCAGTCACAATGATGTATGTTAGTTTGTATTATGATCCAGAATCAACAAGGATACACAGACTACTTACCTTTAAATGCCTTGCCACACCTCCCAATACAGTTACCTCTCAAAGTACTCAACTTTGCCCCAACTTTTGGCAGTGCCACGTTCCTAAAGTAATCATTTGTGCTTCCCACAAACGAGTCTGGAATAACCACCTGCTTCATGACAAATGCTGCAAATGGATGGGGATTGTCTGTATCATATTGCATCCACCTTCCAGTAAAGTTCAAGAACTTATTCTGTGGCCAAATCATTTGAGCTGTACTTTCCTTGAGTGCAACGACATTACTCACATCCTCTGCTGCCGTTGCCCATAAGAGTTGTTTATTTTTCCCTACTCCGCCTTGGCCAGACTGCCTTCTCTCTAACTGCAGCTGCAGTCGTGCAACCTCAGCTGCATTTTCTTCACTTCTCCCCTTATACCACTCCATCATCTCCTTCATTGCATTGAGTTCACTGGTCTTGTATCCTATATTGCCATTACCATCATTATGGTTGTTATGTTGAATATCTTGACCACCAGACAACCGTCCTCCAACACCTTCATTAGCACGCTTGCCGATGCCATCATTACTTACCCTTGAACTTCTAAACATCGTGTTGCCTTCAGCTTTCTTTGTTGGGGACACTATCTTTTTCACTGTTTGCACAAGATACATTGTTAAGGTGTTGAATTTATGAACGCTGTTTATGTTTATGTTATGTCATTAGTTCGTTATTTTCAGTTTCAGATGGCATTGGTCGTTTTTGAATTCTTCTACGATGTTTTCTGTTTCTCTTTCTGATAATTTTTAAAACAACGTTGGAATTGATACCCAGTGTCGAACTTCCTTGGGGGGTCTTTCAACGCTTTCCACTTTCCCTCTGACTCCTCCTACTCCTAATTTTGATACTTACCATAACATGAGGACATCAACAATGCCACCAACGAAGCGGAAGCAGACAGGGCAGAAGCAGACAGGGCGGCAATGTGCTTGTGGTGTTATCTTCGCAACACCTAGAGCATATGGGAGGCATGCTACTGCCTGTCTTTATAACCAAAAAAGAACCTCAGCCCTTCATGTACACCATGGACGGCATTCAATCACAGGCACATTCAACAACATCAACAATATTCCCGTAGCACTGCAAGAACAGGGTGTAGGTGGTCTCTCACTGAGGCAGCAACGAAACATCATTGTTAGTCAAAAACCAGAATTGGAGGAAAGCCTGGCTGAAGGACGTCAGGAACAGCATGCTTTATGGTATGCATCTCATCTTAGCAGCATGAAGAATCCTAACTCAAATACAACAAATGATCATGCCGATGCCACAAACAGTCAAACCAATGACAATGATATGAACTGGGGAGAAGATGCCCATATGCTATCCAACACCACATTGTGTGACAGTCCCGATCATCAAGTGATTGATGAAATTGCCAAGAATGCCAATGATCAACAAGCAGAATATGAAAACTACACCTTCCCCCAGAGTGATCCTACTCCTGAACCTATCTTTCCCATTGATGGTGAATATCAATCCAAGGGAAACGTCAAATTCAGTGGGAAAGTCTCCCACTCAGCAGCAGCTGGACTACAACTCATGCATGTGTTGGGTAGTCATACGTCTGATCTCTCCCTGTATGATGATATAGTTCGCTTCATTGGTGATCTTGCCAACACTGGGTATGATTTCAAACAGCGACTTCCAAGCAGACACACTCTGCAAACTACATGTGAAAAAACTTTCAACTACACCCAGCTCCAACCAAAGCTCGTGGAGGTGCCAGTGGCAACAATGACCTTACCAACTGTCAAGGTTCCGGTGTTTGATATCCAAGCAGTTCTTTCCAAGATGCTTTGTAATCCTATGTTGATGCAAAAGACAAACTTTGCTGCAGATTATGATATATACTCTGGTACTAGTAGTGTGTCGGCCAAAGATGAAATTGCATACTATGATGAAATACACACAGGACAGCGTTGGAAACCAGCTGTTGACCATTACTGTGCTGGAAAGGACAAAGACCTAGAGCGAGAACGAGAGCGCTCACGTCGGTCATGCCTGTACTAATGATCACGACCACCACCACCAGAACGCATGTCTCTGAGTGCGGCTGCAATTTCGCTTTTGATGAGGTCCTTCACAGATCCTTCTTCTTTTTCGTGATCGCGTAGTTGACGGTTTTCACCATCACGCCTCTTCTTTTGACCATTGACTTCGTAGTTGCGGCATTGAACCGTAGGATGGGTAAACCAAGCTTTGACTCCATTCTTCTGACAGTTGCCACACCCACCGTCTTTGGGATTTTCAGGCGTAGGTTTAGTACTTGGATTGCCACCACCACCACCTCCACCGCCACCTCCACCATTCTTCTTCTGGTTTCTAGGGTTGGGGTTGGAAGCTCCTCCGTTCTTGGTAGACTTATCCTTTTCATTTGAAGCGCGTTGGGTCTTCTGCTGAACCAAGATGGCGTCAATGCGAGCGACCAAAGGCTCCAGCTCTGTTTCAAGTAGACGAGTTGGGGACGTCACTCGAAGAGAATCCCTAACCTCTCTGGGCATGCTGGCCAAGACAATCTTGCACAGCTCCACTTCGTTGTAGGGAACGTTGGCACGTGGAATACTAGCGTTGTCCGCGTACTGTTCATCATCTTTGTAGGTTGTAAGGAGACGTAGATATTGATTGATTGCTGTGATCATCCCTACCCACTGCTTGCATGTGAATGCACGATGGAATTTAATGTTGGATTCCAAGTAGCTTCTGGTTGCTTCCGCGAGGCCGTAACCATGTTGCTCGACTAACAATAAATTAGCGCACTTGAGAATATCCTTAAGAGTTTTCAAACGAGGCCCTGTTTCTGTTTGAGTGCAGAGCATCGCTTTACGACACATCAAGTAGTCTGATGTTTCGTCTTTGTCATCGAAGACCGTCCCTGTGTAAGTCTCAAGTTGAGAATTATCTGTCATAAGACCGTCAAACAGAGTCGGGATAATCTAAGCGAACATTCAGGCGGATACACGGATTGGAGCGAGATCGGTGGACTTGTGAGGAGGATCGTAGAGTACCAGGAAACGAAGGCAGTGTTGAGACGTCTAATTCTATCTTAAGCCGGACACGAAGCACTGAAGCTCTGCTGTTGTGCGTCCTACTCGACTATCGAAGTATTGATGTAGTACAGTGTGCCTTGAGGCAGCGGATGTATTCCAACGTAGTTATTACTATTTCATTATTCTTATTATTTATTGTGTCATGGTCATTGGATTTAGTATCTTGTGTAAAGATATGGCGGGAAAATAAGTTCTGCTGAACCGACGATCGCGGAAGATTCGACGTTCAACTTGCGGTAGATAAATGGGACGATTCCCATTAATCGGGATATGAGTATCTTCAATATCCATAAGTAGTGTACCATTGATGACATACTGGTACGATTGCGGTTGCGCTCATCTGCTTTCTTACATAAGTTGACACTCCCCAGCCAAACGTATATCGTATTCCAGACTTCCCACTTCAACAAGTAATCGCTAATCTCAAAGAACATCTGAGCAGTAAACTTATTATTGTGTGAAGTTGTTTCCATAATGGTTGGTATTTCCAGTAGCTCTTGATAATCATTGATCTGACCTGTAGGTGTATGGTCTTGATAATCCTTGATCTGTCCTGTAGGTGTAGGGTATTGGATGAGTAGTTCTTCCTCCTTTGGACTAGGTAGATGTAGATCGGCCATAGAAAATGTGGACGATAAAGCATTGTGATTGTTCGCGAAGGGCCTATTGCCGTTTGTGACTTGTGAGAAGGGCCTATTGCCGTTTTTGACTTGAACTTCAAGGTATATACGGTCATCCGCGACTTGGTAATGAAGTTGGTCGTATTCATCAAAAATGCGAACACTTGAAGAGAACCCTCTCTCGGGACTTCTAACAAAGAACCTGAAGCCATACACAAAGATATCGACAAAGAATCCATCATAGAGCCGATTGCATCGGGTGATAATTCTGCTTCCGACGATGATTTCGTGGTAATTAGTGCGTGATGCATCCATAAGTTCTTGAATAGCTGCACGTTTGCTGCGCTCCCCATGATTGAGACCGAGACGATGACGTTCGTAACTCACGAGATCAGGATGAAGAACCGAATTGACTTGATTCCGAATAACGTAGATATTGCGCTTCCTATCAACAATCCTCGATGCAAAACGTGCAATCATCATGTGACGAGAGTCACTGTCGATACTTACCAAAATAGCACCATACTCAACCATCAAAATATTACCATATCCAAATTGAGCCGAGAAGATAGCAGAGTTTCCATCACTGATCTGCGACCGAATAATATTTTCTCTCACAGCAGTACCGAGTAAAGCAAGCATGTTGTAAGATTTGCAAAAGGAAGTATCTTCCGTCGGACGAATGATATGATGAAGTCGAGTAGATGATGATGTCTCCCCATATTCCTCAGCAGTAACCATGACAGGATGGTGTCGATCCAAGAAAACGTTGTTGATGATGACGTTCCGAAGCAAGACGTGATACTGTCGATGACCTCGAGTAATCTCCGCAAACGAAAAGGGATGCAACCTGCAAGCGACGACGATATAGATCCTATCAGCAAGGTCTCGAGAATCATGTGAATAGAACTGAGCAGCGAAGTCTTGTAAGGACTTAAGAACAAGTGCATTGCATTCCGCATCGACTAGTTGTGCTCGATGGTGGTAAAATTCAATCTTCGCAGCAGGAGAACAAACAACAACTTGGCTTCCAACGGCAGAATCTTCTTGGATGTCCATCAACTTATAGAGTAGAACTTGCTCCCCATTCTTCGTCTTGTAGAACTGAATTCCATTCGACTCGTAGTACCAAATCAACTCTGAAATAATAAAGTCTCTCATCTTCGCAGGATAGTGGTAACGTCGTATCATCACAGATAGATATTCAATTGAAGGAATTTGCTCCCCATTCATCTCGCAGGACAAAAGAAACTCTAAATTAATAAAGTATTGCATCTTCACAGGACAGTACTCTCCAATCATCATCTTGTGATATCGCAGTAGCTCTAAAGCTGTAGAGACATAAGATATCATGCCACGAACAAATGCATAGCCTTGAATGTGGGAAGGATCATATCGTACAAGTAATTCAAGTACAGACCGAGCGATGGTAATAAACAAGATCTTGTTGGATGTGTGATCGGAGTTGTGACAACTGTGAGCAAATATCATGCAACGATCAATCTTCTGGTACTTGTGAGTGATAATAACACCACTGGATTTGTCTTGAAAGACATCGATACTTGTAGTAGATGTCAAGAGTGTCTCCGTTCTCCCGAGTAATGCATACGTCGATTGCAAAACATCTCCCCACGCAACATGAATCTTGGTCACAAGTTGATTATAGTATCGAACATGTTGTGTCCATTGCAAAAGATCGTGCAACCAGATAAAGTCGACACTAAAGATTACCATTACTCCCCATAGTCTCAAGAGATAATGTGTCAGTATGAGTCCCTCACAACTGAAAAACATCACTCCTCTATTCACAACTAGGAAGTCATGAGTACCATCAAGTAGATGATCTGCGATGTGACGATGCTCACCAAAGATAACAACATCGATATGCTGTCGCTTGATAGAACTTGTGCCCAGGAACTGAATATCGAGTTTCCAGAATAGGGTCATCAAAAGGGCGCTGAGGTCATGTTGTCGAAGACAAACTATAACACCGATAGGACGTGTATCCATAGATGGATAAATGTTGGTATTAACACCAGAATATCACAAGATAGAAAAGTGAGAAGTAGTCATCTGCAATAATAAACAAGCCGGTTATTCCACAAATGCGGTTACTCACTCAACTATCAAATGTGGGCGTCTATCTTCAGTAGATAGATATGTTTACAACCCAACTCGACTAACGAAGTGTACAATACATATATAAGCCAAAGGCCGATAAATAACGTAGTAAAGAATTAAATTAAAGAAGAAAAAGAGTGAGCGCTACTAGACGGTAGATCGCCATGGTGATGGAGACAAGCAGCTGTCAAAAAGATCTCTTCAAAAGTGATGACGCGTCGTCAGATACCGAATACCGATGCATCTGGTGACGAACAGAATTCTCCAAAGAAGACCCACATCCATAAAATAAGATGCATATCCCGAAATAGATCCGATACACAAGCGTAATTCGTACTCATGTGACACTCCCCTGCAATTAGCTTTGGGTATCATAACAGATCTTGAAAGAGAAGACGGAAGAATCGACGAAATATGAAATTCGACATCCTTCGTGCGGAAGATAAATGGGACGTTTCCCATCGATCGAGGCATGAGTACATAATAGTTCTCAATACCAAAAGAAAATAATGTACGGTGACTCGGCAACGTACGAACAGAAACTCGAAGACAATTGATACCATCCAACTTGGTAATGAATGCAAAGTATGTGCTCCCCATAGATGTACCGAGTTTGATACTACCCAACTTGATAATAAATGCGAAGTAAGTGCTCCCCATAAGTATATCCAGTTCAAAATGATTGCTCCCCATGATTGTTCCAATGGAGTTGGTGATAGATCTTGATAAATAATAATCATCTCACGAATCTTCGCCTGAATAGGCAACTTGAGTTGTTCCTTGATATGATCTGGTAGATCTTCATCGTTAGAACCGTTCCGCCATTTAAGGCTATTGACCTTGTTGTGATCCTTCATCAAATCAATAAGCTCACGATAAGTGGTGAAACCGAGGCTAGATAGGCATGCTCTGATGGGAATCTTGTCGTCGAGGATGACCGAAACGACATGTGTCAACAAAGAATCGGAATCATTCCGAGTAGAAGTCATTTTTGAGTGACTATTCACGGTGTTCGAATCGATCTCACGGACGGATTGCAATTAAATCCTTTCACCCGCTTCTGTGGTGAACTAGTACTTGATGTCTCTAAAGCTATGTCGCTAGCTCCAGTCTATCACTGTCGGAACCCCCAACAATGAATACCCTTCTATTGTAATCGAATGAATATCTCAGTAGGTAAGGACCTATGCTCAATCAATTATCACTCCACAACTCCGGCGGAAATGAAATAGCTTCGGATGACTAAGCAGGGTTTCTCTCACGAGACTGTTAATCTATCACAAGATAGAAAAGTGAGAAGTAGTCATCTGCAATAATAAACAAGCCGGTTATTCCACAAATGCGGTTACTCACTCAACTATCAAATGTGGGCGTCTATCTTCAGTAGATAGATATGTTTACAACCCAACTCGACTAACGAAGTGTACAATACATATATAAGCCAAAGGCCGATAAATAACGTAGTAAAGAATTAAATTAAAGAAGAAAAAGAGTGAGCGCTACTAGACGGTAGATCGCCATGGTGATGGAGACAAGCAGCTGTCAAAAAGATCTCTTCAAAAGTGATGACGCGTCGTCAGATACCGAATACCGATGCATCTGGTGACGAACAGAATTCTCCAAAGAAGACCCACATCCATAAAATAAGATGCATATCCCGAAATAGATCCGATACACAAGCGTAATTCGTACTCATGTGACACAGAAGGAGTTACCAAAGTACTGAATTCAGAAGGATCCATGATGCGAAGAATAATAACTGCGATCAATTTGTCTCCACCCAATGTAGAAGTGTCGAGAATATAATGTCGGGTTCCTAAGCAGACAACTAGACGAAGCACCGATCGAATCGAGAGAGATGCCGGGTTAAGTGCGGGCAAAGGCCTGTACACGGTGACAATCCACCATTTATCCTCTTGACTTCCTAATAAGGAGAGACCCATTACTAACGAAGGACGGTCCACCACATGGTAGATATCCACTTCTTCAGAAGACACGTAAATCCATAAACGTGTAGATATGATCCCTTCAGTAGAAAACAGGACTTGATGTAAATCCAAAAACTCGGATAACGGTCTCCGCCACCTTCCTCTGCGAAATACATCAGATTCCATATTAGCATCTCGACTACCATCACTGGTCTCTAAAGAAGCGTCTACAAAACCCTCATCGGCAGTAACATCGCCACGTGAAGAAGAAAGTTGATCCTCCTGCATGATGATATTGGCGTCAGATAAAGATGTTATGCTGTATTGAGCAGCTATCACAGGTGTCCACTTGGTATGAAAGGAAGGCCTATTAAGCTAGGTGTTTGCCTGGCAAAACGGAGTCCACTTAAATCAGGGAGAGTTGGATTTTCTCATAAGACTCAACGACTAAGGCTTGACAGATAATTCTTCGGTGTATCTGAAGCTATTGTTAAAGCACGAGACTGTTAATCTCTCAAGTTGAGAATTATCTGTCATAAGACCGTCAAACAGAGTCGGGATAATCTAAGCGAACATTCAGGCGGATACACGGATCGGAGCGAGATCGGTGGACTTGTGAGGAGGATCGTAGAGTACCAGGAAACGAAGGCAGTGTTGAGACGTCTAATTCTATCTTAAGCCGGACACGAAGCACTGAAGCTCTGCTGTTGTGCGTCCTACTCGACTATCGAAGTATTGATGTAGTACAGTGTGCCTTGAGGCAGCGGATGTATTCCAACGTAGTTATTACTATTTCATTATTCTTATTATTTATTGTGTCATGGTCATTGGATTTAGTATCTTGTGTAAAGATATGGCGGGAAAATAAGTTCTGCTGAACCGACGATCGCGGAAGATTCGACGTTCAACTTGCGGTAGATAAATGGGACGATTCCCATTAATCGGGATATGAGTATCTTCAATATCCATAAGTAGTGTACCATTGATGACATACTGGTACGATTGCGGTTGCGCTCATCTGCTTTCTTACATAAGTTGACAGTAAGACATCAGAGGGATCATTATTTTGGAAGAGTCCATGGCGTCCTTGCAAAATGCATGGTTGACTGCCCTCCACTTCGTCACTTGGTACGGCGCACCCTGATCGGCCCTCGGGGCCCCGGGTCGAAACAAGCGCAGTGAAGTGTCGATAACGGGGCCGGGAGGTGCCCAACCCCTTATGGTCACAAATTCTCCATTTTTTCCAAACTTTTTTCTACAGGGATCTTGGTAGGAATCAGTATAGTAGCTGTTTAGTGAGAAAGTTTACCTGGTGGACACGTAGAGGCTCTGTAGACCATACCGCTGTAGGATTTGTACTTGTTCCTACGTAGAAAGCGAGAAGTACCTGGCTTAAAGGTGCTTTTTACAGAAATTGATTGGCTATATCTGTCGAGGATACCGTCATTTGCAGAAAGAAATACAGGTACATTGTCATTATAGGTGACATGTTTCTTCATCTCTAAATCACTGTAGATGATACAGGACAAGAGAGTTGCGTAGTAATAGCAGGTTGTGTTCTTCTACGGAGAAGACAGCACGTTGTCGACAAACGACGTCTTTATGTTTATTTTTTGTTTCCTTTATTGTGAGAAGAACGATGGAATCGCTCCTAACGCAATCTCTATCTACATAGACCGTATGTTACCCCTAACATACCATAACTGTAAGAATCCGTAAATACACGAAATATCATTTCCTGTGTCACTCCCCTACGATTCGACAGTTTTCTTTTTCTTTTCTCTGATAATATCCATTGTGTCGCCTTTCCAAAATAAAAGTGGTCGCAATAGTGGCCATACGACTTGATATCCCCAGTGCTTGCTCAATACATCGGATGGATTGTGCTCCCCATTGATATGCCCAAAACGAAGTTCTCCTGATGCAACGGCTTCCCTGACAAAGTGATAGGACAACATGAGGTGGCGCTTGTGTAACTGCTGATGAGGCAATGTGGCCGAGCTCACAACTGACTTGTTGTCTCCCAGAAGAATAGGAGGACCGACTAGTGGAACACCTAACTGAAGCAAGGTTAATTTGTTGGCCCTGATTTGTTCGATGGCAGTTCTTGCCGCAGAATTCTCAGATCCAAAAGTTGCAGTTTCAACAGTACCTTGTTTCTTGGAGAACCAATCTACAGGAGTCTTGTTGAAGAAATGAAGTACACCAGTAACAGACTTGCCAGATATAACATCATGTCCCAGATTGGCATCGACGAAGGTAGTCATGAGAAGTGCCATGCCTCTAGCTGGTGGTAGGTTGGTTGGTAGTTCCTCAGCAGCACCTGCATATGGTGTGTTGGACCAATCAAACTCAGGGAAGATGAAGTCAGAAACGTCGGGCATGTCAGTTCGATACCTGATGACGGCATGTTTCATCTTGATAAGATAGGCATAGATCCTCTTGATTCTATCCAAATGACCGCGTCTTGGTTGAGCTCGAAAACTAGAAAGCGTCATGATGTGAACAGCAACGTCAAAACGACCGATAGAGACTACCCATTGAGCGGAACCAATCATGGACTGATAGATCCTCGTCTCATTTTCATCCAGGAAATCTGAATCGTCGAGTTCAGGATGATCTCCCTTCTCCAGCGGTGATGATACCTTACGCGGCGGCTTCTCCCCAAAGAGACGCTCATATGACTCTGACATCTTCTCGATGTATTTCTTGGGAGCTTGACACAGAACACCATCTTCATCACGGAAGTAGTCACATCCAAGCAGGAATTTGAGAGGCTCGGTTCCTTTCAATTTGAACTTGTACTTCTTTTCTAGCGTTTCCGTAATCTTCATCGCGTCCCTAGATGCGATAGTCAAGTCATCCACGTAAGTCGCAATGTACTCGTAATACGAACCATCATTGGTGGGAACTGGGTACTTGGAGGTAGTTGAAGGTCTTGTGGAGCTAGCGGAAGAACCATTGCCACCTTCATCCTTGTTGTCACTGGGCCAAATAATAGAACCATCCTTGCGATGCGCTCGCATCCAAATCTCAGGCTCTGCGGGACACTGAACGAAACCCATCTCTCTCAGGACGTCAGCAAAACGTTCATACCAGCGTAAACCTGAACTCTTGAGTCCGTAGAGTGCCTTAACAATAACAAGGATATGCCCCTCAAGATTCTGGAATTCGGGACCGGCAATAACATAGACCTTCTCCTTGGTGTATGCTTCGAGATACGCATTTCCCACATCCGTCTGATAGACTTGTAGCCCATTTAGCTCTGCAAGAAAGATGACGAAACGAATCCCACGGAGAGAAACAACACCAGAGTAGACACTTTCAACGGGTGCATCGGTGAGATGGCCTCCAGCAACAACTCGGGACTTGTATCGACCGTCATGCTTCACCGCATACACAAAATGGAGAGTGATTCTCTTGTATCCTTCAGGAGGTCTACCCTTCGATCTATGGCCATAGTCCTTGAACGTCTTGTACTGGAACAGCTGCTCCTTCTCCAATTCTTCACTCTTAAGCCACTTGTTGTTCTTGTTGATCCTATCCAACTCCATAGCTTCATCGTGATTGCGGGGAACTCGATGCCCGTACATGTAGACAGGAGCTGACTTGTAGGAGAGTCGCTTTGCGGCATTGATCATACGAATTAGTTTCTTCGCATTCTTGGCAGCGTTGCGCAGTTTCAAGCTTGGCCATATTTCATCCCACTCCTCAACAAGGTTGTTGTCTCTGGCGTACTCAGCAACAATCCATCTGTCCTTGATTGCAATATTGTAGACAGGTTCCAACGTCACCTCCCCAGATTCCCACTCGATCAGAATCTTGGGCTTATCACTGCGCCTACGTGGCTTCGTATGCCCCTTGATCTGCCTAAATCTCCAAGTACCATCCTCATTCTGTACTTGCTCCTCAATGAGTCCCAGCATATCGTTGTAATCAACAATCTCATCAAACTTTGCATCCCCAACACGGCATTTGAATTTGATCAGCTCAGGGTTGCTATCTCGTTGCCCCTCGAAATCCTCAAGAATACCGACTATTTCAGCTCTGAAACGTTGCCCATCGTCGCGAGTTTTCAAAAGGACAGTCCTCCCCACAAGTTCATCAGATTTCAGCTGGTTCAAGTTGGATGGCTTAGCTGATGGTTGGTTCTGATTGGGTTTCCCAGCGGTTGCTCCCCCATCTTCATCACTCTTCTTGCGATTACGGCTGCGGCTACGGCTGCGTGGAGTAGTATTGGAAGAAGTAGAGGTTGCTTCCTTGTCGGTGGACTGGACTCGCCTTCTTGGGCTACGACGAAGTGGTGTTCCATCACGATTTGTGGCAGTTGTTGGAACTTCTGGACGAACTGTTGCTGGCTCAGTTGCATCCTCGGGAGAAGGCACAAACTCCTCAATAGTTGGGAAGGCATCATGCCATTGCTGATGAGTATCTCGCTGATCTGGATTGTCATGAGGTGGGATAGGTGATTTCTTGATATCATTCTCGTTCTCCGCTCGAATGCTCGACCGATAAAGGATGGAATGGGTCTCGGGGTTGTATACCATGAACGTCATACTGTGACCAACGGTCTCAGAGTATCCCAAGAAATGGCAAAGGATCTCGTTAGATTCCGAAGGAAAACCAGTTCCCATGTCTCTGTAGTTCTTGATATACACCACCTGCCAGAAACGAAAGCAAAGAAGCATGCTAATGTCAGGCGTTTGCCCAGTCAAGGCTTCATGAGGAGTCCTCCAACCCAAGTTTTCCCTCGCCGTGCGATTGTGGATGAACATAGCATACTTGATGATGAAAAAGATGGATTCTGGAGGAGCGCCGGAGGTATTCAGGACCCAATTGCAATACTTCTTAAGTTCTTGGATGTACCGCTCTGCAATATTTTGATTTTGATGATGCGGTTCGGACTGCCAGTCTTTAATCTGGAAGGCACGAAGAAGTTCCCTGACCCTTGCACTAATTTCAGCCTTAGCCCTGTCAGAGATGAGCAGATCCATTGCTCCACGGTACTGAATTTCATCCTCAAGGCTCCCAGCAAATTGACCATCCGTAAGCATCCCATGAGCAGACATGTAGTAGCTACGTCGACCGATATAGAATTGACAGCAGCGATACCCTCCCCATGCTTCAATATCAAAGAAGACCGTGTCTGTACCGACAGCCTCGTGGCGGCGAAAGATGTTGCAAGCAGGAAAATGAGCCTTGCGCATGTCATAAAGACGACTAGCTTGCGGGATGGAATTATACCACTGGGTAGTAGACCGCATTGTGTGCACAACAACCTCACGGGGTGCATTGAGGAAGAATGGACGAAGAGCATCATAATCACGAGCGTGCGCACGAGTCTCATGTACACCAACCACCTGCCCAGTAAGAAGCTCCCCATATTTCTTGACATCACGTAGGAGTCCAGGAATCATAGATGGAAATCCAAAATGTTCGTTGACGTTGACTGAGGGAATAATATCTTCCTCGACGGAGATGAGATCAGAGGCAGATGGAGCTTCATAGAAGGGGAATGGAGGTTCTGGATCGGAGTGATGGGAGGATGCGGTGACATTCGCATCGCGGTGAAGAAACTCGCCAACAGCATTGAAGTTCTCAGCGTTGGGAAGAGGCTCGTTAGGTTGACGCTCATACCAAGTAGGATCGTCAGAGATGACAGAGTCGTGAACTGTAGGTCTCCAAGCCGTGTCAGCAGTCATGACAACTTGTGGCAAATGCTCGAGTTCATCGTTGGTGAATGGACGGATGTTGAGATAGGCAAGGCCATCTTGAATATCCAAAGGAATGCGGTAACCGTCCTCAGTCTCAATGCACTGTCCACCACCAAAAGCAATAGATCTATCATCGACTGTATTCCCATAAGCTTCAAGTTGGATGCTCGAGTGAATACTGCGTCCTCTCCCCAATAGAGCGTACCGATGAAAGACCGCAATAACAGGACCTCGCTGAGTCAAAACAACACCACCGCAAGTGCCGATCGGCGTCTTAGCCAAGGTATGGTTGTCGAGGCCGGAAAGATCAACGTGGAGATTGGGAATCACGTTGATAACGCGAAGACTATCACCTTGGACACCTCCATTAGCGCCTCTGTCCGCAAGATCACCCTTCCTAGTGCGATGCTTACTCCTTGACACACGGTAAGTGGCATTGTCATCACCTGCATCTGGCTCACGGGAGTCATCATCAGTGGACGTGTCATCAGAGAGGGCCTCAGAACTATCTTCATCATGAGAAACCTCAGTGGAATGAACATGGTAGCGAATAGCCTCCCCATCTGCAGACATCTCGGAAACACCGTTGCCATCAGTAGGACTAGTCTCGTGAGTGTTTTGCCAATTATCAAGAACTTTGGAGCCAGTACATGCAATATTGTAGGGAACGGGAGACGAATCCTGGACTGACGGTACAAGTAGACTGACAACTTCACCATTGGCAGACATGACATCATGATAATTGATATCAACCCTAGAAGTAGTATTGGACTGCGAGGCAGTATCGACGTTGGTAGCATCTCCCAATGACGATGATGGCATCTTAGCATCGCTACCAACAGTATCACCAGACTGCTTACTGGCTCTAGCATCATTCCCTACATCATCAGCGTACCCATTGGCAAATGAAACACTAGGCTTGGTATTTCTGGAGGGTTGCGACAAGAATCGCGGCATAGAAAATGGAGGCTCTTCACTAGTTTGATTGACCTCACGATTGGCTGCATCCAATTTATTGATGAAGTAGGTACCCTGCGGATCCATCTCGTCCTCATTGATGGTAGTAACCGTGTTCACATTGTACATAGTCTCATACAACTCATGAAGATTCGCCTGTACTACGGGATCATTCTCAGGGATGGATGCCAGGTCATCATAGCCTGCACTAGATGAAAAGTCAGGGGCTGTGGCAACGGTGGCGTTGACTTCAGTGTGTTCGGTGATATTTGCAGTTGCTCCCTGCGCTACCGGAGTGTTTGGTACACGAGGAGGAGCTGGAGGACCTTGACCAGACCGAAAAGCATTGCCACCGTTACGACGACGAGCTGGGGCATTGACGCGGGGCGCACCAGAGGAACGAGCAGTCATGATAAGCTCCTTTGATTCATCAGAAAATTCATCCCACAAAGCTTTCTCCTCAGGAGTGAGATGGCGATGAGCATTGCCCGGCAAGAAACCTTTCTTATTTCGAAGCCGAGTTATCATAACATCGTACCAGTCGTCATCATTAAGCAAGTCATCATCCACACCAGTTGTATCAATCATATTGACAGCATACCCCTGATCACGGTAACAGGAACGGAGAACATTGAGTTGCCTGACTTCCATAGCAATCCGCGAACGACGGGAGACCATAGCTTGTGTGTTGTTATTGTCAACGACCGTTGCATGCTGCTTGTACGTGCCAATGAGTCGCTCAGGGTCATATTTCTCAATCTCCCCGTCTTCGTTGTTCCTAAATCTCACCATATTATCAATAGCGAATACTTGCTCGAAATCTTTAAGGCCACCAAAAACTCGACGGAACAACACGTACTTTTCCTCACCACTGAGAGGTTTTCCAGTTCGGATGATGTATTTGACGAGATTAGCTTCCCACGCAGAGATGGCGGCGGATAGACGGATGCGATTAGAGGGTGTACCGGAGGCAATGGGAGTGCTGATGAGAGTGTAGGCTTCATCCTTCGCGTACTCAGCGCTGATAGAACCTGAACCAGTGTAGTGACGTGCCATTTTGGACCACACTCGTTGTCCACTGTAAGTATCGCATTCGCTGTAGAGGAATTCCTTTCCCTTGAGACTTTTGATGGATTTGGTGAGAACGTTGTAGAAGGTTTTGTTGTCAAGGTTGAACGCTTTCTTATGCTTCGCAATGGGTATGAAGTCGGGAATGAGGAGTTGATGCATGTTGAAAGTGGAGAGAAGAGACCCAACTTGTATTGCATAGTCAACCCAAGGCGTCTGATCGTTGTGCTCAGGGAACAAGGAGGCCTCAAACTTCAATCTAACTCTAGGATCGGACTTCTTGTAGACTCCAGCATAGCGACCGTTACCTCCCCCAGACCCGCTGGATCCACTAGCACTGATTTGGGACGGAATACTGCTTCCACTGTTGCTGCCGCGGCTGCTGCTGCTGCTTCCACCACCACCACCACCACCGCCACCATAGGGCTTCTTCTTCTTCTTCTTCTTGTGTGATGAAGACGAAGGAGAGGAGGGGCTGTGATGAGACTGCCCATGCAAACCAGAGGAGCGTTGTGAGTGGTGTGAATGCGAACCGCTGGTAGATCCAAAATTCAGCGGACCAAATGGAATGCCGGTGAAGCCAGAAGAAAGATTACCCATAGTGGTTGGGTGATTATCCACTGAATTGCTGCCCAAGCTGAGGTTATCCCCATCCAAACTAAGGTTATCCCCACCATCGATCGTACCAAGGAATCTGGAGTTGTCTTTGAGCGAATGCCGAGAACCAGATGCCTTCGAAATTGTTCCTTCACGATCAGGATCTGTCATCACACTGCTACCGCCATAGGCCCTATCTCGCAATATGTCTGCTTCAGCCTCCGCGGAAAGAACCTCTGCATGTGCCTTGCGCTCTTCGAGTTCAAGTAGCCTGAACTTGACAGCGTGTTCGCGTGCAAGGCTGTTCGAAAAGGATTGGAATGGGGGGTTGGCATCGCAATAGTTGCAGAATTCAATGTAACCATGACTTTGAATATCCACCAATCCAGAATTGAGTGGTCCATGCTCGATTTGCAATTCATTGACATACGATAAGGCATGGATCATCCGTTTCTTCCAGAAGTAGCTGATGGCACTGGCATCACCACCATAATTCTCATCATCGTCATCTTGATATGAGTCGTTCCGATTCTTAACAGAATTAATTTCGTCCAGATTCTCAATGAAAGCGACGTAATCGTACCAACTCTTGATACCTTCGCTTAAGAAGACGCTGAGAATGTAAGTGTGGCGTTGAAACCACTCATTCTTGAGGTGAATAAATCTCTTCCGTAGGATCTCCTTGTTCGGTGAATAAGACGACATCGTTGTATCTAATTCGACGACAGGTAGGACGGGGGATGATGATGATGAGACTGCAACTAGGTTTTGAACTGTCAACAAGAGCAGCAATAACACTACGTTAGTGATTAGAACCCTCATAGTTGATAAGTTACAGTTGAGGATCGTTCCTCTAGGGTGGATTCACGTCCGCGACAGGTCTGTGGCCGGTTTAATGGCTCACTCGTGAAGCTCTATCTGCTCATATAGTTGACTAGATGGGTAGATCTTTTTCCAAACTCCCGGTCGTCCGGGTTGGCGACGACAATAACAGACGAGTAGGAAGGAACAGCGTTGCTCACTTTACTTACTCGATGAAGTACCGGTGCTCAGTAAATCAGCCAAATTGGTTGAAAAGACAGAACAAACGATACCTGTTAATCTCTAAATCACTGTAGATGATACAGGACAAGAGAGTTGCGTAGTAATAGCAGGTTGTGTTCTTCTACGGAGAAGACAGCACGTTGTCGACAAACGACGTCTTTATGTTTATTTTTTGTTTCCTTTATTGTGAGAAGAACGATGGAATCGCTCCTAACGCAATCTCTATCTACATAGACCGTATGTTACCCCTAACATACCATAACTGTAAGAATCCGTAAATACACGAAATATCATTTCCTGTGTCATCATCACGAGAAATATTCTCCCTTTGTTGTATCCTTTATTGATTGTCGTTAATTTGTCATGTTGCCGCGATTGAAAATAAATTTGTCTTCAAGACAAATTTATTTTCCATGCAAGTTGTGAATATTGCATTGGAAAAGAACTTCTCTCCAGGGATGATATACCTGAACTGACCAAGCTGTCGCAAATGGTGTGGCAAACAGGACTGTCTAAGGAGTGTTTCTGTAAGTCCATTATGTTGCCAAGTGTCACTAACACGATTATGTCATCAAGTTCCTGTGATTTATGTTTCGGAATGAAACGAAGCTTCGTCTCGCGATGACCGTCTACCAAATTTTGTTCAGCGACCATACTTTGCTTCTTGATCTCCTTCAGAGGTATGCCTTTGTGTCGGACTTGCTTGACACATAGGACTTTTTGAAGCCAGGTTGTCACAAAGAATATTATATGTTTTAACGATATATTCGGAGCTGGAAGTAACATTGGGAAAAGACCAAAAATGTCAGCGATGAAGTGAAGTATCGGACCTCAAAATATTTTTGTCGTGAGGACAAATTTATTTTCAGAATCGTACACCGTACCAGTGACACTCGTACAAGTATAATAACTCACCTTGTCTAGCAATGGATGATGTTGTATCTTTTACAGGTGTCACAACTGGAACTGGAATGACCTTTTCCGACAGCTCTCCCAACATAGATCCAATAGTTCCAGACGCTTTTGTGTTCTGTGGAATTTCTCCAACTCCAACTGGCCGAGCTGCATTGCCATTATTGCTACGAAATACACCAGCATCGTCTGCTTCCAAGGGGGCGTTATCAACATTACCAACACCCATATTGGTGCCATCATTATCACGTTCTCCTGACAGTCTAGCAACCGAAGTAGCATTACGACACGGATAATCCTTCACGGTAGAACCAGAAGACTCATGAAACAGGCGGTTGAGACAGCTGCGCGGAAGTCTACTGGTAGACAGAGAATCATATAAATGATCGCGAATGGTTTGGCGGCCCACAAGACTGTGATCTTCTGAGCAGCGGCGATATGCGCGAACAGTAGCAGGTTGTTCCCCAGCATGATACAGCAACGCCGGAAGATTAGTTGGGTCAACTGCTGACTCCTCACCAGAAGGAGTAGACGCTGGTATGTCCGTTTCAGACGGATGATGAGTATTCACTGGAGTTGCGGCACTACCATTGCTCTCTTTAGGGCACTGCTGTTCGATGTCATAATTTTTTGATGATTGCTTTAACTTTAACAAAGAACTCGCCTGCTCGACATCGTCATAATCATTATTATTATCGCATGATCTCCATGATTTGCATGATGCATCAAATGCTTCTGCCTGCTCAAAGTTAGTGCATCTAACATGAGCGGGAGAGATGCAATCGCCTTGCTTTGTCTGCAGAAGAGGTATATCATGCTCGTTCTTGTTGTCGACAACATCTTTTTTGTTGCCCGCTGTCACACCGCCATTGCTGAAGTAAATGAAAATAGGGATAAGTAAGGATAAGTGATTAGTTTTTGACATGACGACATTCATATGGGAGAAACAATACCAGTTCAAGTTTAAAATAAATTTGCATACATCACAATTTTATTTTTGGCATGAACTCTATGGAAGGTTAATACCACACAGCAAAAAGCGACTTAAATGTAGATGAATGAGCGATCCTTTCTATGTTCGTACGATCAATCTACGTAATGTTTTACGCAGTGTTAAGCGTTTCGCTTATACATGAAATTCTGAATCACATAAGACGCTTCTTCCAATTTCAGCTCATCTTAACAATACACTTTCGGACTTACCCATTAGACAATACGCTGGAACACTCTGGAGCAGCCAACGACTGCAAGTTATGACTGTTATTTACACAACGGCCATAATTCATTATTCCAGCTTTGCTTTCTGCATCCGATTTGTAGAACTGAGCCGAGCTTGAACCGTTACAGGTAACGTTGCGATTGGAAATGACATTGTAAGCGATAGATAATTGTTCCTGTCTGGTGCGATATAGATCCATTACGCATCCTAGCTCAGACAATACATGTTTTAGTTCACGCATATTGCAAGAGGAAAGAACAAGCCTCAGAAGAGTATGTGGATCAGTAGAGTGTTCGAAGCATGGATTGCGCGATGATTGTAATTCTACTATTTCGCGGAAAATATGATCGCCTACACGCACTTTCGGCCATTGGACGTTGTAAATTATTTGACGAATAGACAGAAATGAGCATCTAACACCCTTCCGAGCGCTCTTGCTGTTCACGTCGGAAGAGGATGGTTGCTGTTGCTGCGCTTTCTCTCTTGAAGTGTGCATATTTTATACGGTCAATTTTGTTCGTGGTTTGGTTATGCCGGTCCGTAATGGTCACATATTTAAGATATTGATTTGCGTGCGAGGAATGTCATACACAAGCCACTCATTATTATTTATGCACTCTTCTAATTGCATGTGGTGTTCCGTAGCATGATAGTCGATGAGTGGCTGCGCGGAAAAGTCACGGATGGCGACATGTTCTTCCTGCCAGCAGAGAAGCTGACACGTTGAAGTTAGGAGAGGAACAAGTGACGTCATATATTTGAGAATATGTAAAACGCGATCGATATAAAGTACTGTCAAACGCGATCGGTAACTCGGTTTTTGCATGATCGATGATCGTGCAGAAAAAGAGAAAAAGATGCCACCACAATGGCCTACAATGGCACCCCTAGTATGGCCGCCTATCTCAGTCCATGAGTATATTTCATAAGGTATTGATGGCCCATCCCTTAAACGACATTATGGCGATTTTTTCGCAGCAGTGTTGCGTTTCGGCTGCTGTAGGGGTGGAGATAATATCATTGCAATCCACTTCATTGAGATTTGAAATGAAAACAACCACCTTCCCTGCACCCATCGAAGATGATAAACATCTATAGGCACTACCCCTCCGCTACCCATCGCCGATGGTAATATGAAGTGAGATTCTGGTTGCTCGGAATGACCATTAAAGCCCCCCCACACCTCCAAAATACCAAGGACACAAGATGTGCACAAAATTGCATAAATAATTTGACACTCTAACACAACAATAAGCCTGTAGACGGCGGATCGAGCGGCTCTAAAGACCGCAACTCATCAACATTATTATATATAAGAAGTGTCGGCTATTTATTGTCCATAATATTGCAATAGGCTGGATAAAAATAGCAACATCATAGACAGAAATGACATTTATGTAGCATGTATTAGTCATTTATTTATGTGGTGTAGACAGTTGTAATAATAAAACCCTGCGGCTGAATAGTTGCAAAGGGTGTTGTCTGCGATATAGTTCACTGGATATTACTATTGGTAGGGTTTGTGCAACGTGGTGGCTATGAGAGTAGCGGCTATCATGTTAGATACTGACTGTCGAACGAAAAAACATGCATGCATGCAGTTGCGCTCCAGTTTGCTCGGACAGCGCGCTGCACTTTTTTGTTAGCTGCTATCAAAATCTTATGCATCTACGATGCAATTTTGCTTGGAACGGCTCTAAGTAAGTAAGTGAGTATGTACTATAAAACGTTTCTGTTATAAGAATGTTATTAAACAAGCATTGCAGAGCAACTTTATAGACGGATACATTGCAAAAAAAAATCCAACACGAAATCCACAGAATAATTTTGACATCATGACACATTTATGTTACAAAAACAAGCATTGCAGAGCAAATTTATAGACGGGTACATTGCAAAAAAAAAACAGGCCCCGAGGGCCCGCGCCGCACTACACACCACACACAACATGCAGTCACAAATCGCCGCGCGCACCATTTCATTGAAGTAGTTGTCCATGATGACAGCGAATTTTTTATCGAAATGACCCATGAGCTTTCCAAGCATACCTCCTGCACGATCTGCATTATCGTTCAGAGAGTTCACATGATGGGTGATTTGCTTTTTATGCTGCGATAGTGTCTTTTTCAATTCGTCGATGTCCTTCTTAGCGAGAGGATCACCGGTGATACCGTTGAATTTGTTTGCGATGTCGGCTTCTAGCTCGGACGCTTTTTGCTGGTTGAAGATGAGTTGAGTCATGAGCTTCTTCTCGTGGTCGTCCCAACCAAGCTCGAAGATTAGACTTTCATATTCGATGAGTTTGAGTACCATGTAGGTGTGTTGTCCAACATTATGTGGAAGGGAATAGTACGTTACCGTAGTTTTGGCATGATTAGTTGATCCGCCATCGATAGTCCATTTCCGACCATTGGCAATCTTGGCAACTGGAAAGATGGGAAAGACGACTTTGTCTTTATCCTCGATGTATCCACGAGTTACCTGAGATTCTTTTGGCCGTTTGTCCTCGGTGAGAGTGTTGTAGGCCAAGTAAATTGATGCTAATTCATTTTGCGACATGATAATGATCAGTCCTTCTGGTATTTCACCAGGATGGAAAATTCTTCTCGTTTCGAGGTATCTGGTAGCTTTCTGCGGTGCTTGTCGACGAGAGCACTTGTTATTTTAAAATAATGACACAGGCTAATAGATGTGTAATGACAACGACGATGAATACAGTATTAATTTACGTATTTGGAGTAGTTGTGAGCTCTTCGAAGGAGAGAGCTGCTGCTAGCGGTTGAGCTTGCTCATGGAAGATGAGTGACTCAGAGCTACAGGACAGAATCGTACTAATTCCAAGACGTAGAACCTTAGTAACGATTCACGAGGCTGACTACTTCCACGTAGTCAGAATCCAGAGCGGCATGCGTCAGGCAGAGAGATCTCGATAAGCGATAGCTTAGCGAGCACGTATCCGTATGGTCACAGATACATACGTACCTAAAGGTAGTATGCTACTTGACTATTACACACAGTTGGAACCTGACAAACCTTTAGAAGGCCAAACACAATACTTTGTTCCAGTTGGGTTATCTGTACTAATGTTCAGAGGGATTAATACCGACAATCAGTTCGTAACCAATATCAATATATTCGCATGGGAATATTATGCATACGATTGTACCACGGAACCAATTGCCACCATTGGAGATATGATTGGATGGACGATTGTGAGTGCGACTCGGCCTGCGGCTGGTGCATTTTGTCCTACTGCTGTAACGATGACTCCATCTTTGGCTCCCTCTTCATAACCGTCATCACAGCCATCGTCATCGTTAGTACCATCCGTTTCAAAAGCTCCGAGTGAGGAGCCCAGCAATGTTCCGTCGGACGTGCCCAGCTTGGCTCCCTCTTCACAACTATCATCGCAGCCAAGCAATGTTTCATCGAAGAGTGCAAAAGCAAAAGCAGGCAAATTTCCTAAATCTCCAAAGGCAAATGCTAATGCCATGACTATGACAAACTTTCAATCACAAGAGATGAAGTCTCCTGGATCATCTTTTGTTTGCATGTCGCCTCTAGTTGGTATTATGTTGAGTAGCTTGAGTTTGATTGTGGTTTTTGCTGCTATGTAGTTATTAGAAGGAGTAATGCTGAGACGGAGGTATAAGAGGCCAATGGTAAGCTTTCTGTTTTATCTCTTTCTCTGTGTGTGCTGACGTTTCATCTTCAATTGCGCTCACACTCTCAACTAAAAATATATCACTTGAACTTTTGCTTTTGTATTTGTATGCTCCTCTGTCAATACTCACATTGTCAGATGGAAGTTGGAAGACGAAAAGGCGGAAGATTGAGATTGAAGGAGAGAAAGGTTTAGAGAAAGGTAGAAGTAGAAGTAGATGTAGAGACACGGACAAGAATGTTATAGTTATATTTATATGTTAGAGTTTTAGAGATAGATAGGTTATACAATCAGTACAATCTTGGCCTGGTCGCTGCAGAAGGATAAGGAAAATGTCCATGTTAACTCTTATTTTATGAAAGTATATGTGATATAACGAGTGAGTTACAAGAGAGATTGGTGTGCTGGTGTTGGTGCTGCTGCGGTTCTTTGCAGGGATCTTTTGGCTGAGTGCTTTCGCAGGTATGCGACGTTCTCATGTTTAAATTGCCGCCAAGGCAACACTTTTTTGAACCACCACACCAATAACACCAATGCACTGAAAGGAGGAAGGCAACCAATCAGCGCTTCGATTCCTCTCCATCGATACCGACATCACTGGATCGGGACGATCGATTGAGCATTCGACCATATTCCTATTGTGCCATCATAGAAAATAGAGACATATTTTTTGCAAAGTCAAAAGCATTGACGTGCGCGAGGGCATTTTCACATATATTCATTAGACGTGTCACGTGAACCTTCATCATATTCAATTTCTCTCGAGAGAAAGGAGTATATTTATATTATTGAAATGATACCATGGTGACTACATCCAATAATGATAATGCCGCCACCGCAGCAGCAGCATCCACTGCAGCCACTACAATGAGCAGTCAGGATGCAACAACCACAAAATCATCATCATCCTCGTCTCAAGCGCTACACCGCCATCCATCCATAACCACATCCACCACCAGCACCAATAATCCACCACCACCCTCCCCAGCACTGAGCACGACAAGCAAAGCCAGCAGCATCTACAGCGCTCGTAGTCACAGCAATAGCAGCAGTTGCGGCAATAGCACGAGCGGGAGTAGTCGAACGAATAACATGTCGGTGGATGATATTTTGTCCAATCCCAAGTTGAGTATGAAGCGGAGGAGGAAGGTTAGGGACACCAGCACTGTTGGTAATAATAGTAGTAATAGTAGAGGTGGTGGTGGTGGTAGCACTACAGCGAATTCAGCATTGCAACGACAAACGGCAGCATCAGCTACTTCTATTTCTACGGCAGCAAAATTGAATCCAGGGCAGGGGGAGCGAAAAAAGAGATTGGAACGATTGCAACGGGAACAATTGGTACAGCGTCGGTTGTTGGGACAGCAACAACAACAACAGCAACGGTGGCAGCAGCAGCAGCAACAACAAAAGAAAACTGAGGTGGGACGAAAACTATTCCAACAGCAACACACTACGAAAGAATCAGAAGGTGCACATTCGACAACAGCTGCTCATGGGAACTTGCCAACATCATCAACTTCAAAAAGACGGTCTCCACGAGTTTCAACTACTACTGTTACAACGTACAATATCTCGGAATTATCCAAGAATAGTATATCAAACGAGTTTTCTACTGCTCCTACTGCTTCTGTTGGGCCCTCTGCACAATCTTCTGCGCAAGGTGAACCAACAAACACTGAAAAAGAAGATCGTGGTGACCACAATGATACTACTTTGGATGATACAATCGTACAGAACAACCCAGCAACAGTGGAATCTGCCCTATCGTCACTTCTATCCAACTACAAGTCTTGCATTTCCATCGCCAACGAAGATAATTCACAACCAACAAATAATCAAGATGAAACAGAAACGAATGAAAAGAACGCAACCACTGAAGCATCTACAGCAGTGTCCCCCTGGAGTGTGATTCAAGTGCTACCTCAACTATTGCAATTTGTCAATCTCAAACAACCAACGACATCTACTACTACAACTGGTAGCTATCCATCTACAAAGGGTGGAGCAGAACAAGAGAAACATCAATTATACATTCAAAAAGAATTGAGCAAGGTGGTCTGTTCAGTTGCAATGATGAAGCGACGAGTGATGAATCGAACTGTTGGATTGGAGAGTGCTATAAATGATGGTAACAATGATGACACAGTGGTAGATGCAGCACAACAACAACAACTAGTTGCCGAGAGGGAAGCGTCATTATTGCAAATGATACAAATTCAAGTGTGGATTCGTATGATGATGTGGTCTTTGGAAGGTGAGGCTGGATGGACTTATTTGCAAGAGGTTGTGAATGTGACGGAAGAGGATGATGAACAAGATGCAGATGATGGTATGAAGGTTGGCAAGAAGCAAAAGAAAAAGAAGAAGAAAAAGGGCAAGCGGAAGCAACTGATCAAGGATGCGAATGGGGTGTCAACCAAGCAAGAAGATCAGCAGGCACCGAGGCAAGCACTGATAGATCATTTGACTGCATTACTCGAACTTGTTCCCTACGTATTACCTCCATCCATGGACTTTTCCGTTTGCATCAAGGACATATTAACATTTGGATATCGGCAGAACGTTCCCGAGTATGGAACAGAGATTCTAGAACACTTTGAGATTGAACTTGTGGAACCTATTGCATTGAAGAGGAGTGGGACGGATGATACATCTCGTCGATCGACTAGGTCAGAAGTTTCACATTCTCCAGTAAAGAATAGTTCTACGAATGGTAGTGCTGGAGGTGCTACTAGTCCAAGTAGACAAATTGCGGAACGGAGAGCAAAGCGTCAACAAGCCTACTTTGCATCTCTCATGGAAGAAGAAAAGGCACCTGCTTCTACCACGTCCATCAATGCTGACGATGAATCAGCCACTATCACTGGATCAATCAGTACAGTCACATCTACCTCACGAGGGTCGAAACGAAGTCGTGGTCCCGACATTGAAAAGGATGATACCAAGCTACTCAAAACATCCGTAAGTTTGACAGCCGCAGTGAAACCGAAGAGTAAGGAGAATCCATTCTTGAAAGGTTCCGCTCGTGGGACGTATGTGGGAAGTCACCTAAGTTCCAAGCTGTCGAATATATCAACCTTGTTTCGTGAGGTGACAGTTCCTGTAAAGAAGCCAAAGATGAGAAGAACAACACCTACAGCATCGTTGTTGACCAACAATAAGAGAAAGGCTGCTGCGCCAAAAGAAAAGAAGAGAAAGGGTGATGAAGCTGGACTCAAGGCTCCTTTCAACATTACTGCCAAAGTTACAAGAGAACAACTCCACGTCAGCGAGAAGACGAGGATTAGAGAGACCCCTACGAAGAAACTCCGAGTTGACAGGACCTCGTTAGGCTGATACCTACCCACCCTTATCCACGCCCAGGCGAATTATTGAAGAAACTCCTGCCAAGCCATCTCGACGAGTTGTCATTTCTGAGACACCTCAACCACAACCAAGATTTCGAAGGCAGCAGCTTGACTACTTGCCGGGCGCTCGTCATTATCCGCAAGGAAGAAGAGTACGTCATCAACATACTAGCAACAATACCAACAATGATGGCCTCTCACCAATGATTCAGTATGGAGGTTTGTCTCCAATGCCTCAGAAGAAGAATGTGGTTGCAGATGCTGCCAAGGCAGCTGCAAGGAAGAGGAAATGATAATGTTCAATTCACATACATCTTCATTTAGTTTTGTATTATGATAGAATTGTAGTAAAGAGAAGATATTACATAAGATACAATTGAAGTTTTCATCGATTTGTCATGACAAGGTATCTGTGATGCGTTCAGTTCCAGTCCATCCGAGCCAAGCAATCCTCCTCGACATCCTCCTCGACATGATGTTGTGACACACATCAGTAGGGCACACGCGAATCTCGCTTCTTGATGCACAAAAAAACTCAAAACACGAACGAACACCCGGGACTTCGGATTTCTATGCAACTTTCACACTTCCCATCCACTCGTCACTATCGGTTGACTGACAGCATAAGAAGTCGCGGAAGAGGACTGAAGATAGATAAGACTGCCAAACATATCATAATTTTTGTGAAAATGACGGTAACGGATGATAGCAACGACGCAACTAACGGCGGGGATGGCTCGGAAGCCGCAATGCCCGAGGAAGAGTCGGGAATGAGAGACGATGAAGTCGGTACTGATGATCGCAACTTAAACGAAGACGGGGGAGCAAAAACAAAAGCTTTCATGAAATGTTTCAAACTTTTTGGTGGTTTCTACCATCGTGCCATCGCTGCCTGGCCTAGAACATCGGCCTTAGCATTTGGAGTTGTTCTGCCATTATTCCTTCTTATTGCTTTGAGCGTCTTCTTTGGTGAGTAACATATGATATGTACATACTACATGCATATCTACACAACGGTGTATTCATATTCAATCTAACCTTTCCAATACCTTCCAATTCTTAGGATACTTCTTGGCTCAATTTGAGGGGCCTGGCGAGATTGATCACAACAATGATGTCATCTCTACGCGGATAGCGCTCGCCTTACAGGATCAGCTAGTTGGTAATATCACTGAGAATCTACCTTATCTTTGTGCATGCACATACTTGAAAGAAATTAAGAAGCGAGACATATATGATGAGAAGGAAGCAAAGTATGAGCAATGTCTTGAGGATCAAGCACTTCAAAGGGTGCCTTCAACCTATCCTTCTTTTCAGCCATCAATGAATCCTTCGTTCATACCTTCGATGGATCCTAACGCAACATCTTTGGCATGGAACGGTACTGCTGATTCAACAAGTATTTTACCTATCATTGAACCAAGTCCAACAATCTCAACAAGCAATACTACTGCATCTAACTCTACCAAAAATGAACCAATTGTATGCAAAAAACCAAAGTCACTGCAGACGGAGACGATTGAGTCAGCTATTCAGGAGGTCTTCGAATCTCAATTCAAGAGATGTGAAGATATTCCACAGAACACACGCTCGAACTCTTTCGATTCAGATGACTGCTATGATGCATTTGAAGATGACATTGAATTAAACACAACAGATCTGTTGAAGGAGATGAATGAGTGTGGCACTGAAGCGTTGAAGATTGCTGATAATTATAAGCTGGAGAGTGTCATTACAAAGAGTCTATCCGATGCATCTCTATCATGGAACTGGAATCGTTGCACGGATAATAGTGATGATTGGGAACAGAAAGCAGCAAAGAATCTGAATCAGATATTTGTAAGTTCTTTGTTTGACTCATTGTTTGGAACTTGAATGTTTTCTTTCTCATATTAATTCTTGTCCCTTGTAGAATCCTTGGGTTGATGTTTCCTACCTTAACCCAAACGCTCTAGACGACCAAGCTGAAGCTGCGTGGATGACGGACCAGCAGGATCTTTATTGCGACTATGTAAGAGATGGTCATATCGAAGGAGGTAAAGATCTCTCTGACGCACGTTATTATGCACTCGAAAAATCATTCGAGGAAGCAAGCGGCTTCGAAAATGATAATTGCTTCCCAAACATGGTAAGGACCAGGTTTTGGTCAAATATAACCTGCTGCTAGCTGTCTGTATAACTGATTTCTAACTTTCTCTTAACACTATTATCACAGTGGGCGGGCGCTTGGTTTTGGTTTACAATCATGACGACAGTTGGGTAGTAAGTCACTCATTGCATTACAGCTTATACATCATTATCGGATCGCTAATATGCTAACAATATTCTTCTCTCCAGTGGTAATACTGCCCCCGAAACGGATGGTGGCAGGGTAATGATCTACACACTTGGATTTGTTTCCATTCTGGTCTTCGGTGTAGTCCTCGGAAAGGCTGGATCAATTGTCGTAGCCATTGTCGAAGACTTTCTCCTACGAACTCGTCTAAGCTTTTTGACTCGCAGCTGGATTCAGATGATTATATGGGGCGGTCTCTACTACATTTGGTGCTTACTGATTGCTGCTTACTATATCTATTGGCATTCGCTAAGATTTGATGGAAGTGCAGACGTGACTTTGGAGGATTCTTATTGGTTTGCCTATATCACTACAACTACTGTGGGTTTAGGTGATTACTACCTCGATCACGCAGCAATTATTGGCATTGATTTACTCATCTGGCCTCTCTTGATCTTGTATGGGTTTGTATTACTCGCAGCGTTTCTCACAGCTTTGGGCACATTCATTCAAGCGAGCGATGATGGAACTGAGTTTGCCGACAAGTTGGCTGCAGAGCAGAGTTTGTTTTCCTGCTTTCCGAAATGGTTCCAAAGAGATGCAGAATTTGATGCAGCAGTTTCCTCAAAGGGTTCGTCAATTGGTGGTATCAATCGTCGGCCTTGTGTAGGTAAGAGTGACGAGAATGCACCGATGAACGAGTCGGTAGTGGATGAAGGGACTGACGCGGCTGATGCCGCAATTCCTGTTTTGAACGATGGCAATGATGGTTCATCTTCTTAATCTGGTGTATAGAGACACGGGCAGGGGGCAACAGAAGTGAGAACTCGAGCTTTAAGATGTAAACATATCTTACTTTAAAGTTGTCAAGTAAAGTTGCAGTGCCTCTCGTAGGATACAATAGGCTCAGCACGAAGAAAAGAAAGCCCTGCCCTGCTGTGGGCCTGGTTTCTAGAAGTAGGTAGGTCCAGTCTCTCTTCTACATACACAATGGAATTCAAGAGAAGAAGTTGATGATGTCAGCCTCCCTCCTTTCTTATTCCGCCCTGCTCAATAGAGAGAGAGTGCAGCACATCATACCTCTCTATCTCTAGAGAAGAGGAAGTGAGGAAGATTGATTATCGAGGGTTATGGAGGACAAGTACTGGTAGAGGTGTTAAGGTACGGCTTATCTATGTACGATCCGCGACTGATTGATGATTGAAACTAACTTTCAGCGTGGTAATTGACACCTTCGAACTCTTCTTTTTTACCTATTACTTATGCCTCCATGCGTTGAATTATTTATTTTTCCACAGTTGCAACGAAATAACAATCGATCAAGCCATTTCAGTGCTCTTTCGTATTATCGTGGAGGAAACCATTCAAATCGATACAGGACGATACCCGCGCCATCCTTTTGACGAAGCACTACCATATTGCTCTTGCTATCAGCCATCTGAAGATTGAAAATGAGTAAGGAGTCACCGCCTCCGTCACCATCAAAAGCAGCCGCGGCGGCCGCGGCCGCAACGGCCGCAGAAGCAGATCTGAACATCATCGTTCCCAGCTTAGGCCCCGATGCCACCCTTGAACAACGTCAGCTCGCCGAATTCAATCAATGGGTCAACCGCTATAATAATTATCAGCATCAATTGGAGGCTTATTGGAGGGGAAGGTTGCAAGGCGAGGTGGCAGGTGAAGGGAATAGCAGTAACGCTTCTCATAGTAAGAAGGGCTCAATCAACAAGGATAAGTGGATGAGTCGATATGAGGAATTGGTGAGTGTTCACATGATGTGTGTTGATCGGGGGGGAGGAAAGGATGCATGTTATGCAGTCTTCTCTCAATGGCGCCCTCTTATCTCCTAATTATGTAACTCACACCGTCTCTTGACAACACCCTTTCTCTCCTCTTTCTTTTTCAACAGAAAGAGTTCAAGGAAGAACACGGAACAACCAATGTACCCAGTCAATTCACCTACAAACTCACACCACCCCTCGGAGACTGGTGCAAGAGAGTCCGTCGTGTCAAAAAAGACGGAAAACTTTCCGACGAGCGTGAGAAGTTGCTTCTGGACATTGGATTCGAGTTCGAGAAGCCCAAGGGGGGAGACCGAAAGGTTAGCTTTAGCGGGGTTTGGAACAAGGCCTATCTTGAACTGTGTCAATATCAGCTGGAGAACGGGAACGTTGAAGTCCCCGATAATTACAAACACACCCCGGAATCTTCCTGCCTTTTGGATATGTGGATTAAGCGGCAGAGGACGGCATTCAAGGCGGGAAAGCTGGATAACGACCTCATCCAAAAGTTGGAGGAGTTGGGAGTTGATCTTTCAGGACGTGCCAGGCCTTTTGGGTATGAGATGGATGCCGAATGGACTGCTGGCTACAAGGACTTGAAGAAATACAGTGATGCAAACGGCAACTGTGATGTACCAGAAGACGATGCAAATCTTGGTGTGTGGGTAAACGCTCAGCGTTGGGCATATGGTGAAGGTCAGCTCAACCAGCACAAGGTTGGTATGCTACAAAACCTTGGGTTCAACTTCTTCCCGAAGGGACCTACAGTCAACAAAGATCCCTGGGATACCCGCTTTTCCGAGCTTCAAGCCTACCACCAAGTTCATGGTGACACAAATGTTCCGAGGTACTACCCCCTCAACTTGGCACTTGGAGAGTTTGTTCATAATCTTCGCACCGGTTATCAGCATGGTGCTCTCACAGAGGATCGCAAGAAAGTATTGAAAGACATTGGGTTTACCCTTGTGAAGAATAAAGGACGTAAGAACTACATGAACAAATGGGACACTACCTTCGAGGAACTAAAGCGCTACAAGGCCAAGCATGGAACGATTGACATACCTGCTAGCGACAAGTCTAATGAATCGCTTGCTGGATGGATCACTCTTCAAAAGCGTTATCACAGGGATAAAACCCTCAAGAAGGACCGGTACGAGAAGCTCAAGTCGCTTGGCCTCGTTTTTGGAACAAATAATCAACAGCGAAATTCCTGGGAAAGTCAGTATAAGGATATTGTCGATTTCAAGGAAGAGCATGGGCACCTCAAGATCCCAACGAATTACGAGCGCAACCCATCACTGTACTATTGGATCGGAACTCAACGTCAGTCTTACAAACATGGGAAACTCTCTGAGGAGCGTATCCAAAAATTGACTGAGCTTGGTGTCGAGCTGGAGATTCAGCAGTCGAGGGAGAAGACTAAGGGAAGAACTGGGCCTGCATTTTTGAGCCCAAGTGAGTTTGAAAGATGTCTCGCCAGTTTAATCAAATACAAGGAGGAGCATGGTGATTGCAACGTATCTCAAAGAGAGGAGAAGGATAGGTTAGGTCCGTTCTGCCACTACATGAGATATTATCATAAGCAGGGTAAGCTGTCCGCAGAACAAATCAAAAAGCTCTCTGATGTTGGATTCAGCTTCAATGTGATTGACACTCGTTGGTCCGAAAAGTATGAAGAGATGGTCGCTTTCAAAGAGGAAAATGGTAACTGCGATCTACCATTGGGCCACAGCTTGTACGCTTGGGCCATGTACCAAAAACAAGCATTCAAAAGTGGCAAACTAGCCCAGGACAGAGTCGATCTTCTTCGTAACATCGACTTCAATCTCGATAGACCTTCTAGGGCAAGCAGAAAGTCGGCAGGCGAGGCACTTTCCCCAATGGCCACAGAGAAAGTGGATCGTGATGAGTATCTCTCGGAGCTCTGGGAAAAGTCGTTCAATGAAATGGTTGAATACAAAGAGAAGTATGGAAATTGCAAAATTCCCGTGAACTATGCTGCCAATCCTTCTTTGGGAGCGTGGGCTTTTGCTCAGAAAATGGCTCACAAGAAGAGCAAACTGTCTGAAGAAAGGGTCCAAAAACTGACTGAAATTGGGTTTGCTCTTGGAGAGAAGTAGAAAATGCACGAGTATTTGTTTGTTGTTACATGAGATTCAAGTAGTATGCATATAAGAATAGTGAAAAACGAAAGTCCTGGCCTAACTGAAGCAGATACTTAATGTGTTGCCGTTGTTATGATCGGCAGTAGTCAACCCTGGCATTGTTGTACGGTATCTTCTTCCGGCATGCAATCAATCAAGCGACAAAAAATCAACCAAGCTCGACAACTTCAACTGTGAGGAATTGGAGCTCATAACCGCAGATCCACCGAGGGTGATTTTTTGTAATGTCCAATAGATCGGCATTCGCGACAACAAAGTTAGTTTTTCGAACCTAATCTATGTAGGTAGATAGAAAAAAAGCTATTAGGGGGGTAAACCTTTCGTCACTTGTGAGGGGTCACATCTCCATTTCGATGTGACGTACGAAGCGGTGGCTTTTTTGGCATGCATTTTTGACAGCCGCCCGATGCAATGCCCGCCAGATGCGATCACCAAACCCTACCATAGCCGCAAATCCAAAGCTAGCTGTCACCATGGTCAAGTTTGCCTACGCCTCAATCCTCCTCGTCCCAGCTGCCTACGGGTTTGCTCCTTCAATCACAAGCGCTCCGGTACGTTGCAGCACAGCAATCGATTTTGACTACGGCTTTCATCACAATGTCGTGATTTGCAAAACACATGTCATATGTCTTCTTCATGAACTATGCTTGGTGCAATTCATGTCATGACGAAGCAGAAGATTGCAATTTTCAATTGGAAATTGCGTTTCATTTCGTTTCGTACGCTCTTTCGTTTAATTGAGTTAACCACTTTTGCTCATATCGCGTTTCAATTGCATGTCATAGGTCCTTCACAATGTTGGAAATGCCATCAGCTCCCGACCGGCCTTCGCATCTGACAAGCGTAGATCAATTGCGCCTTTGTCCATGGCAAGCTCATCAGCTTTGAAGATGGTAAGTACACAACAAATCAAGATTTTTTATCATGTGCACATCTTATGCAAACAATGTCATCGATACGTGCGGTATGTAATGACATTTGTCGTCTTAAATAAAAAATGATGTCCCTCATCTCAATTCAACTCCTCCCTTCGTCAAACAGAGTGATGCTGCTGCAGATGGAGAAAAATCTCTCGGATCAAAAATCTTTGAAGTATACACAAAAACTGCCAATGCTGCCACAACTCTATTCCCCCTCTGGACTGTCTTGTTCACTGCCATTGCTCTCAAAAAGCCATCTACATTCGATTTCTTCACCACGGAATATTTCACAGCAGCGTTGGCAGCACTTATGCTTTCCATGGGTATTACCTTGACACCTCAGGATTTTGTAGAAGTTACCAAGGAGCCTAGCTCCGTATTGATGCAATTCTCTCTGTGTTATGGTATGATGCCTGCTTTGGCGTTCGTGCTTGGTAAGGCCTTTGGATTGGAAGCTGGACTTTTGGCTGGTATGGTCCTTGTTGGAAGTATCAATGGTGGACAGGCGAGTAACTTGTGTACTTATATTGCCAAGGGAAATGTTGCTTTGAGTGTGTTGATGACTACTGCTACCACTGTTGGAGCGATTTTGATGACTCCATTTTTGTGTAAGACGATTTTGGGAGCAGTTGTCCCTGTTGATGCGGCTGGAATTGCCAAGTCTACTATTCAGGTTGTTCTTGCTCCCATTGCAATTGGGATGACAGCTAATAAGTTTTTCCCAAAGATTGTAAAGGCCATCCTTCCCTTCGCTCCTGTGGTTGGTGTTGTGTCTACTTGCCTCCTTGTGGCTAGTGCCGTGGCACAGGTCGCTGAACCTATCTTGGGTGCTGGTATGAATTTGCAAATCCCCGTTCTTCTCCTTCATCTTCTCGGAGGAATTGTCGGGTATTGGCTGCCTAAGATTACTGGTTTTGGAGAAGTAAAGTCACGTACTATGGCTATCGAGACATCGATGAAGTCATCTGCTTTCGGATTCCTTCTTGCCAAATTGCACTTTGGAGATTATATCGCCCGTGTTCCTTCGGCTGTTAGTGTAGTATGGATGGCTTTGACTGGAAGTCTTTTGGCCGTCGTGTGGAGGTACATCCCAGTAAATGAGGATGAGTAAGAATATTAATAAGACGACTTCCTGGGAAAGGAATCATTGGATTTAGTAGGCTAGGAATGCTCTGGCGAACATCAACATAGAGTATGTATGAGAAGCTCCGACGAATTCCACAATTTGCATATAAAGTAAGGTATCAACGTTTTGGTACGAAATATGTCTCTTGTTGAATGATTTCATTTATTTAAACATTAATACTTCGCACAAGATACTCAGCCGAAACATCACACTTCATGACATACATCACCCTTCCTAAACTTCTTTGGTGATTTGTTTTTTCGTAGTACTGATTTAAGTTTGCTTTTCAATCCACTTTGTTTGTTGCTCTTGATGTTTTCTTCTTTCGAAGTAGGAAGGGGTGTCCGATGAGGACTTGCAGATGCCACTCGTAGTGATGGTTTGAGCGGCATTTGCGCCTCCGTTGGACTGTAAAGATTCATAGATGCTTGCAGGGCTTGATTCAATGAATTGTTTAATTGTATGGGTCCAGGAGTGTGCTGTTCTCCGAAAGACTCTGCATCAGAAATCATAGAGTCCGCTGAAGATACAACGGAGTTCTCTTCAGACTGAACCGTCGACAAATTCGTTTCCCGAAAGTCTGTGGAAGAAGGTCTCTCGTTTGGCTGCTTCCCTCGAGCACTGTTAGTCATCTCGCTCCCAACACTGTAATTGCCTTCTCCACCGAAGTCTACATTCTTCGGTACGTAACTCTCGGAACCTGATGTCGAACATGTAAAAGAGTCAAATGCTTTGGCAAAGCTCTCTGTGGATGGTAATTCAAATGCCTTGGCGAGATTGCCCAAGAAACTAAATGGCTGGTTCTCCACCTTCGTTTCAGGATTGTCTTTCTTTTTCAAGTCATTGGATTCATGAAACCGATTATCACCCTTCTTCATCTCCCTATAAACAATTTCATCGCTGCCATTTCTTGAAACCTGAGCAGCGTTAGCTTTTTCTATAAGCGCATTCGTCGCCGCGTCTAATGCACTCATTCTCTCTCTAATCTCATTTTCTCTCTGAAGATTCAGCTCCATAGCCTCTTCCAACGCATTGTTCTTCTCTATGATGAGCTGCTCCTTCTTATTCAGCTCGATCAACCTCAGCTTCTCCTCCATTTCCAGTTCTCGCTCTCTTTCTTCCACTTGTCTCTTTTGTCTTGATATGACTGACGCGGTGTCGATGGTACCTAATTTCTCATCAATCTTTCGTTCTCTTTGCGCTAAAAGCATGATCTTGTCTTCAATTGCCTTTTCCTTCTGTCGTCTTGCAACAGAAGCTTCTTCTATTGCTGCGAATCTTTCGTTGATTTCTCTTTCTTTGTTTGCAAAGTCAAAAACTCTTTCTTCGACCATCCTTTCTTTTCTTCTCCGTGCAACAGAAGCTTCTTCTAATAATGCTAGCCGCTCATTGATGTAGTGCTCTTTTTGTGCAAAGTCTGTTGCTTTTTCTTCTATTTCCCTCTCTTTCCTGAGTCTCTCCTCTTCAGCCACTCTAATGGCTTCTAATTTGTTGTTGATCTCGCGTTCTTGTTGAGAAATTTCTTTCTTGTTGATTTCTAACATCTTGAACTTGCGCTGTATTTCATCCTCTTTCTTCTTCAGCTTCTGCCGCCGAGCTACCATCAATCTTGCATTGGAATCTAGTTCTCTTTCGGCGAGAGCTATGTTCCTCCGTTCAACGTCGCTTTGTTTCCTCGCTCTCTCTTCTTCCTTCCTCTTCAGTTCTCTTTTCCGTTCATCCAGCTGCTGCTCTAGAGCTTTTAATCTTTGCTGTTGAGCTATGACATCTTCTTCTTCTTTTCGCAATTTTCTTTCCTTGATCTCCTTTTCTCTTTGAATCTTTCGTTGCTCTGCTTCCTTTAAAGCTCTCCTTTCAGTGATCTCCTTCTCTCTTTGGATCTTTTGTTGCTGAGCTTCCTGTAGAGCTTTCCTCTTCTCTTCCATCTCAAGAGCTTTCCTCTTCTCTTCCATCTCAAGAGCTTTCCTCTTCTCTTCCATCTCAATTTCTCTTTGCCTTCTCATCTCATTCATCTCCTCCTCTTCTATTATCCGTAAAGCTCTCTTTTTCTCCTCTATCTCAATCTGTTTTGCCTTGAGCTCTCTCCGTTTCGCAGCAAGAGATGCAGTGATTGACTCCGCCTCCGCGCTGCCAGTAGCAGTAACGTTTGAGTATTGCTTGCTTTTATGAGCTGCAATCTTTCCATTGATCTCATGTTCTCGTTGCTTGCTACGCCGATCTCCTTCCTCTAAGGCACTCCTTTTCTCTTCGATCTCAATCTCTATTGCCTTGAGCTGTTTTCTTTTCGCAGCTATAGAGTCAGTCACAGAAGGTGTCTCAGATCCTTTTCCTTTCGAAGGTCGCCTGCTGCTCACTTTGGACTTCAAGCTCAAAGGACCAGACTTGTTTGACTTGATAGCTGGACCAGACTTATTTGACTTGATAGTTGGACCAGACTTATTTGACTTGATAGTTGGACCAGACTTATTTGACTTGATACTTTTATCATCATCCTCTTCACTTGCCATAACTGCGGATGAAACAGCTGATGCTACTCTCTCATCCCCATCAGCCTCCAACACAACCAAGGCTAATTTGGTGGACAAGAACATTAAAGTTTTGCTGTCTATTCTTTTCCCCTCCTGCTTTCTACCCGTGGCAAGCACAACGTTGGATGCCTCATTTGCAATCGTCTCCGATCCACCTGCCTTTAGGACAGCCATTGCAGCTCGCACAGATAGAGCAGACCAGTATTCTAAAGCATCTTTATTGTCCCTCTTGGAGCTGTTGGAATTGGAAGACTTTGATTTCCGACTCCGAGTTGAGTTAGATGCCCTAGTTTTAATGACAAGATCGCGAGGAATGGGAGTATCTTTGGTGCGATTGCTAGTTACAGAATTGTTTGCCATTGCCATTGATGTTGGCAAAGAAAATAGCACGTCATCTTCCTCTCTTTCATCCAAAACTGTATTAAAGACGCCGTCGGAGTAGTCATCCCGCATGTCTGTGCCGGTCGATTTTCTCGACCGCTTGCTGCTTGACTTTGAATCTGTTGTTTGGATACTTGAAGAATATGGCTTCGTCAATGACCGCATTGAAGAGAGCAGATCATCTTCATTATTATCAGATCTGTAGTCAGTACTTTTGTCCGCAGATGATGTACTGGGGTACCCGGAGGAGACAGAGAATCTGCCCGACGAATAGCTCAACGAGTCCCTCATCTTCTTGAGATTATTGCTGCCGCTGCTGCTACCGCTGCGTTACTATTTCGCCAACGCCGCCAAGTTATCTAATAGCATAGCCTGCCTGGGTTTGGCTGGGCTGGTGTTGGTTCGCGCTTCCAAAGCATCGCCCTTTGATTCCTCTCACGTGTCTCAAAAGAAGCAATAATAATTTCTTGTGATTCATCGCCGAAATCAGGTTCCTTACCTACAGAAGTGCGTGAAAGTCAGATGTTCTCAAATGAAAATGAGAATAGGAAACAGGAAAGTATCCTTCGCCCTGACCCCTGCTCTTCTTCTCCTTCAAGTCTCCCCTGCCTTCTTATGTACCTCGCGCCAGAGAACGACAATAGCTCAAATAGTAATAGAATGATACGTTGCCATTGTCGTAACAGAAAATATGTGTGTACTATGCTATTTGTAAGAAGAAGCAAACATGACCATGTAAATAGAAGTCTTTTATGTCATCGGGTAGGAAGATTCACCTTTTTCTATAGAGAAACACACTGATATATTATGTACACTAAGCCCTCACGCAATTTGCTCATTAACTGCTTGATATGATGCTTATTACGGCTTACAAGATGATCCTAACCCTAACCCGTTATATTAGATTTCATCTAAGCTTCGTATGTTTTCTTTTTCCGAAAGATTGATTTGCGTTTGCCAGTCTTCCCACCCTTTTTGTTGCTCACTGCATTCGATGGTTGGCTATCGTTGATTGGTTTGGACTTACTTGTTTGTTGTTTGTCAGACTCTGCTTTTTCCTTCTCTACTCTAGCAATAGCAGCTGCTTTCTCCTTCTTTCTTCTTGCAACAGACTCAGCTTCAATTGCTGCTAACCTGTCTTTGATCTCTTTCTCTTTCCGTGCAAAGACAATTACTTGGACTTCAAGTTTCTCCTCCTTCTTCTTTCGTGCAACGGACGCTTCATCGATTGCCGCTTGCCTTTCATGCATCTCTTGTTCTTTGCGTGCAAGGTCTATCATCCTCTGTTCAATTTCTGTCTCTCTCATGAGTCTCTCTTCTTCGCTCATTCTGATCGCTTTGAACTTACTGTTGATCTCACGTCCACTTTCTTTCTCCTTCATCTTGAGCTCTCTCTTCTTTTCTTTCAGTTGTAACTCTAATGTCTTCAACATTTGCATCTTTGCCGCGACCTCTTCTTCATCTTTTCTGCGGAGTTCTAATACCTTTTCTTTGATCTCCTTCTCTCTTTGCATATGAAGCCACTCTGCTTCCTCCAAGGCCATCCTTTTCTGTTCTATCTCCATCTCTTTCGCTTTGAGCTGTCTCCGCTTTGCAGTCATAGATGCAGTCACCGACGGCGCTTCTGGTTTGACTCCTGATCCAACTGCCAAAACCATAGCTCTTAATTGATCCAAATTATCTTGTGTAATCGAAGCAGGTGCTGAAACACGCTTCGTGCTCTTGGCGCTGCTTGAGCTGGATGACGTCGATTTCCGGCTCCTAGCCGAGGGAGATGCCCTAGTACTGTCGTCGAGGTCACGAGGAATGGAAACAGCCGTAGTCTGAGTCTGTGAGATTTTACAAGGAGCTTCAGAATGTTTTTTTCTGCCCACAGAAGTGTTTGACATTGACATTGGCAAAGAAATGTGAACATCCTTCTCCCTCCTACCCACAGTTAGAGTTCTAGAGACTAGGCCGGAGTAATCATCCCTCTCGTCTCTGGTAGCCGATTTGCTTGACCACTTGCTAGCCTTGAAATTTAAAGCCTTTAATGTGCTACTCGAAATAGATGTACTCATTTCAGAGTGTGTTGATGATGCAGTCGAAATAGATGGACTCTTTTTAGAGTGTCCCGATGATGCTAATGGGTTGTGAGTCGAGCGCACCCCAAACTCTTCATCTTCGTTGATGATTGAAGTTGACACTCCGGGCAATCTAGATCTAGACATCCTAATAGAGGAATAACTGGGCGAATCCTTCATCTTTTGATTGTTGCTGCTTGTAGATTGACCTTGTCAGTGCGTACTTCTGTGAGGCGTAGCGCCCTGGTACTGATGTGCAAAAGAACGGATCGAGTAATCCACTCTTGTACCTAAACCTAACTTGTCTGACCTAACTTGCCCATGCGTAAGGTACTATTCAAACGAGCTGCTGCATCGATTGTAAATTATGGTGCTTGGTGCACAAAGAAAGAGCTGCAAAGGTGTGTTCTTTTGACTCTCACACATTCTTCAGTCCTTTCCATTTTGCTTTCTTGCGTTGTGTTTTGAATCTACCACTCGTTTTCTCAAAAGCTCGCAAAAAAAAAAACGGTATCTCTTGTAAGTACCGGACTGTAGGTACGTACATATTCAAGCAACACAAAACACACACAAAATCACAAATCAGTGGCCCCATGAGCAGAAGTAATTCCATGAGCATCACCATGGCGTGGTGAATGGTGCTTATTGTACTTGTGCAACAATCTCCCCGAGAATGTGCAGCTATGAAGATGTCTTCAACACTCTTGCTCTCCGCTGTCATGCTAGAGATAGAGAGTGTTCGTTCCCAAATGCTCTTGTATCAGGTGACCAGTCTCCTTGAACAAGCCAAGCATGCTGGAATCGACACCCTCTTCCTGTACCAAAATCCCTTGTCGCAATGGGAAGAATCTACAGTCTATCGATTCGATGACTTTCTTGAGAGTTTGAAGGTGATGTCAACTAGTGCAGTCGCAGGTAAAACGTTCTACATCGGCGAGGATGATGTGACGAATGGACACGTCTATGGCTTAGTCAACATTGCAGCCTTCCTCGCACAAAGTATGAAAGAAACCATCAAATACGATGCATGTGACGAAAACTCCTGGGATAGAATCAACGGCAAGTACCCTCTCTCAAATGCTTGCGGACAGTTAGGTCAGAGCTACCAAGAATATCACTGTTCGGAACAAGAGAAACACATGGAGTGTCCTGTTGATCCATACATGTCAATCACAGCAGTGACACATGCCAAGTGGTATGGGGCTCCTGCTCCACTCTACTGTGGACCCAGGACGGTTGAGCAGCCTCACACGGGCTTTTGGGATCCTTCATATACCTGTAACAAAGGGTGGTCGAATCCTCCGGAGACATGTGACGTGTATGAAGGTCAAAAGGCAGGTAAGTTTGATCAATCGAGGCCCTACGCTAACACCGCCGGGCGCACCGACGTCGAGGGGTGTTGCTGGTGGGGAAGAGGTGTCATTCAGACGAGTGGTGTTTGTAACTTTGGCAAACTGAACTATTATCTTGGAGCGAGGGCTGCCAAGGAGGGCAGAGACTCGAAGTACCCATTAGTTGACTTCTGCAAGAACCCAGAGGTGATCTGCTCTTCGTCTGAATATAAGGAGCTGAAATGGGTGGCAGGCATGTTTTACTGGATAGAATCAGTCCAGAGCTATGACGAAGGGGGCTGGAACTACATGGGTGAGCTTGCAAAGTTTGTAGATGGTGGTATGCAAGGAACAAACTTTATAGATGCGGTGTCGGGAATAGTCAATCGAGGCTGTCACAATCCGGTAAGTTTGTACATTAGTTGTTTTGCTCCCTTTTTCTACAAGCTTTCACATCTTATCTTATTTTGCATTGATAGCCTTGTGAGACAGGTGCCGTAGATGGAGCACAAGAGCGGTCGCAGAACTTTCAGAAAGCATTATTTTTTTTGTTTGACCCGAGTCTGAGACTGCCTGAACCTGAAATATCACCATTGGATGAATCAATAGGGTGTCCCCAATATCTGAACGGCTGGTTTCAGAGTATATGGCAATACCTGTGGCTTGTGTTTTGTCTAGTGTTATAGAGAGTAATTTACATTGACAAAAAATGAAGCAATACCTGCTTTTACTTTTATACAGGTTCTATACATTCATCAGCACGGGCACAAAGAAGATTTCCCGGGCACTCGACATCATTGCCACAAGGAAGGACACAACCGAAAAAGTCCAACTTCAACTCCCCAGTAGATGATGTTTTAGGATCAGCACAGTACAAGGGCGCATCAATTGTCGGCGATTTTGACGGAGCAGGTGATGGAGGTGGAGTAGGTTTGAGCTTAAACCCAGCATTGATGAACTTGTTGGAATCAAATCCTGGTCCTACAGTGAAGCAGTCTGTCTTGCCAATCTCATCTACGTCGCTATCGAGTGCTGAAGCATCGTTACCTGCAACTTGCTTAATTGTATAGTCGTAGTCATCACCTGGCGAAGGCTTGGAGAATTCAACGAAGTATTCATTTTCTTTAACATCTCTAAATTGGTAAAGTCCAGTCCCATCTGCTGAAATTTCACTTTTCACATAATCAATTCCATCTTCTTTCGGGGTGCATAATCTGAGATTGGCAAAGACTCCCGCAAAGGGCTCTTCATTGGCATATTCGAATATCCCATTCTGGTTTTCATCAAAGAACATAAATCCCTGAATCGTGTACGTTGCTGAACTGTTTGGGACAGTTGCAGCTACAGGAGGTGAAGTTACGGGAGCTTTCGTCGGTGGATTCGTTTTTGACACTGGCGGAGAAGTACCCTGTTTTGTTGGTGCTATCGTTGGTTTCCTCGTGAGTGATGGTGAGCTAATAGGCGCAGGTACTGATACTGGCTGCTGTTGAGGAGGGGCAGGTTGGCCACCAACATCACCTTCAACGAAGCTGGCACGTGCCAAAGACGAAAATATGCCTGGATCGGCAGCCTTGAGGTAACTTACGATTCTGTCCTGATATCGCTCCTGATACGGACGACGAACAATTGCGTCCACAGTAATCGCTGAATCAATCGTATCGTACTTGGTAGTTTGATTGTATGTCATGGCAAACCCATTCGCAGCATTTGTTTGCTGCAAGTCGCGACGACGAAGAAGATTGCGATGACGACGATTACTATTCTGAACAAATTCAAACTTGCTCGCGACCACCCCAATCGTAACATTGCCAATACTCTCCAAAACATAATCACCATTACTGTAGGCATTGATAACTCTTGCAGAAAAGAAATTGTTCAAATACACCTCCAAATTCTTGGCAATTCGATTCATGGCATTGTTATCCAATTGACCTGGATTGATGACACCCTCGAATAAAAGTTTGTGATTGGTAGTGGTGATGGGACCAACTGTTATGGAGGGCGGTTTTTGTTGCGGCGGCGCAGGAACAGGTACTACCGACGGATTTTGTGGCGCAGGAGCAGAAGGAGGTATCCAACTCACACCACCACCACCACCGGATGATGATGTTGTTGGTGGAGTGGCGGCGGTAGGTGGAGTATTACCAACCGCCAATTCCTCTTGTGTCGGTAAAGTCGTCGAACAGTCGACATTAGCTGCAAAGTCACAAACACCTTTCCTAACATCGTACAATGTCCCCGTGGGACAATATTGAATTGGTCCCATGGCTGTTCCACTCTTGGAACATTCGATGAACCCCAAGCACCCCTTGGTAACTGTAGGTCCATCCTCCCCAATTTTACATTGGTACAGACCAAAATACGTCGGACTTGTCGTAGGGACAGGGATGGGTCGGAATGCATCAAATGGATCTTGATAATTTTGGGTATTTTCATCTCCATTATTATTGCCCTTGCCCACCACAACTGCAATGGCAACCACTACACCGATAATTAAAATGACAATTGATGGTATCAGAATCATTTTTGTCCTTCGTCGTTTGGCAGATTCTGTAGCATCCCCTCTGTCATAATATCGCTCTCGACTCTGTTTCTTTTCATATGCTTCTGCTTCGGCTCGATTCTCATAGGAGTGCTTGCTGCTGTTGTTGTTGGATGAAGATCGTTTGTTGTTGTTGTTAGTTGGATCCTCTCTATATCCACCACGAGATTGCTTGTTGTTGTTTGGCACACCCGAAGTGTACATGATGGGATCAATTATTGGAACTGTACCAGTCGCTCCACCTCTTGGTGGTGAATACTTTCGTTCCCCTCCTCCTCCTCCTGGATATGACATGTTGTGCTTCTGCTGTTGATGACCTCTACTATCATAACTATTATCATAATACGGCTGCGATGGCATAGACGACGACAGTTGTTGCTGCTGCTGTTGTTGCTGACGAGGATTATTATTTCGTTGACGATGCTCCCTCATCCTTCTCCGATCAGACGATCTACCCTTATTATTACCACGATCACGATGATGATGATGACTCCTCAACCCTTCGTCAGGATGATGATTCCTTGAAGAATTTGGATGATTCTGCCTCCTCCTACCCTCTCGATTTCGACTTCTACCATGATGCTGATTATTATTGTACTCATACCTCTCTCGATGATGATTATGATAGTCACCACCATCACTTGAACTAGAACTATCGTCGCTACTACTATCATCGCTACCACTACTACTCGATGCACTCTCCTCACTGGCAATATCATCCATACGATTGGCCCCCCATGACGGATGCTGCCCATCATTATAATTAGTATTATTATGCGGTCCTTCAATAATGGTAGGGTCGGAGATTACCGATGCTGCATCCAATCGTTTCGCCATTTCGAGTATTGAATCGTTATCGTCAATTTCGGTCGTGTCATCTTCTCCTACGCCCTCGTACGATGTCGAATTATTAGTATTGAGGTATTTATTAGTGGGCGCGGCGGCGGTAGAGTCATCATCAATTTCCGATAAGGAGTAGTAGTACGGTGAAGCGCCTGTTGACGGGGCGGTGGTGGCTGTACCGGTGGAGGCTCCTCCTTCTCTTGGTGGTGGGGGTGGTGGTGGATTGCTTTTCCTTGTCATGATATTACTTATGTTTTAAACTTGACACAAATAATGTTAGGATATTCATATGATGTGATCAATCAGTAGATGTATATATGCAACCATATTTGATCAACATGGTGCCTGCCACAATGAATGAAGGCTGTATGTATAAGTAGTAGAATTGCCTCGTCATGCTTCACTTTATGTCACGATGCTTCGCCTTCGCGCGATGCATCGTGGGGCTGATCAAAATCGCAATCGTCTGGATAAATCTCAGGCTTGCTTGTGTGGAATGTAGCTAGAAGTATGTAGCTGGCTGGGTCGAAGGAGTCTATCATTAGAGCGGCTATTCCTTGGCGTCAAAAATTTTGAATCGTATCAAAAAACACACACACTTTCTACCCAGCCAGGGCACATCTGCTTTCTACGAACATCATCTCTGTTCATGATGTGTAGCCATGATGTGTAGATGGAGCTAGTAGCCATCATTTCTAACATCGGAGATCTTTGAGCACATCATGCTCGCTTCAGCGTCGTAGTCAGCAACAAAAATCATTGATTTCACTCATCTCAAGAGGAGACGAGCGGATCGATAGGCTCTAAATTCAGAAATACAAAGATCTCAAACTATCAATCTCCAAGATGACATCATCACAAATAACCTACGATGCCATAATGGCATTGCAAAACTCCACATTCCATCATGAATGCTTCATCTCCATTGTGCAAGATGCAACCACCACACTACCATCCACCACAACAACATCTGAACAACCAACCACACCCACATCATCAACTACAATTACAACCAGCCCAATCATCTACTGCAACTTTTTATTCCCCATCGGTCTTAATGCCACTGTCGAAATCAAAGATGTCCCATGCAGTCAATTCACATCTGCAGCGTCCAACGCTACCATCTACAGTGAAGGAGAGGCCACAGCCGTACTCAAACCGACAATCACACCGGAAGAAAAACTGTCGGGAGGAGTATTAGGAACATTCATTTCTCATGAATACTGTGCACGAATCGACATTTTATTCGATCGGGATGAAGATGGGATGGCCGAGTCGGTTATGTATAATCGATTTACGATTCCGATTTCGTATAAATTTGAAAAGGGGAGTAGTAGTAGCAGCAACAACGGCAGTGATGCAAGGATTGTTTCGGCAAATGTCAACGGAAAAGAACGACAGTCTGTAGTTCAAGTAAGACCAATCATTGGTGCAATGATTGTCGGATTATTAACTGCGTTATTGTTAGTATTGATTGCGCGTCGATGTAAGCGGTATCGATCGAATAGGAGAAAGGAGGAACAGATGAATGTGGAGGTTACCCCTTTGCCCAGCGGACTTTTGATATAAGTAGTCCAATTTTCAGAGTGTCACCCTCAACCTATGATATCCCATGGGAGCGAGCGAAGCGAGCGACCTTACTTCTCTCTATAATCAATATATGAACCAATATCAGATAAAGTGGTATTACTATATTACCGAAGCGTGGATGACTACGCTTTCGAATTAACTTCTTCAGCGGATAGCAATAGTAATAGTGAGGATAGGCGGCTTTGTCGATGCAAAGTTGCGAGTCATTTAGCTCTCCCTCGTTGACACGAGTTTTCTCCTTGAATGGATACGTGTCTCTGTGGGGTCATTCCTCGTTATCTAAAATAGGTAAGTTTGTACAATTGCTTCCCTCAGCAAGTGTAGCTGCCGGGTAGGCAGCGGAACAAGCTGAGGGAAAGGAAGGGGAGGACTACGATTCTGTTGTCCTCCCCAGGTAGGTACTTACCTCCTCACCTCTGTTTTGAAAGAGGGAGGTTTGAGAGACAATATCTCCAATGTTTTTTGCTCTCTTATAGCATACTACCATCTTTTCGATTCCGATTGTGTCGCGTAGGGTGGTAGAAAGCTCCTCCTCATATATCTGTTGACAGGTTCGACTAGGGATGTAATGAGGGTGGAATCGACCGAGTTTCAAATAGATGTTTTTGTCATTATCTGAGGTGGTAGATTCTGAGATGGCTTGGGGCAGTGGAGGTGGGTTGCAGACTTTGTAGTTTGCATTTACGAACATTCGTTTCAGTTGGTCGAAGTCCCATCCTCTGTCGAGCAAGCGTTGGAAGAATAGTCTTGCTACCTCGACATAGTCTTTTTTATCGGTGCACTGCCAATAGTATCTCTTGAGTTCGCCAAATATTACCCCTTTCATCGTGTTCCTCTGATGAGCAGAAGATGGCAGTAGGTAGAGGTAGAGGTAGAGGTTCATTGGCTTTTGGTATGTCTTAGTTGAGACAATACCTTCTGGCGAAATGGAAATGATTAAGTCTAAGAAGATTCCTTTGTCGGCAGGTTCTTCAACCTTCCAACGGAGGATTCCAAAGTCGTTGATGTCTTGCTTGAGGTCGTGAAAGCGCCTAAGGCTTCCAAGCCATAGGACAGATAGGTCATCGACGAAACGTGCAAGGTCTTGGATTTCTTCCGAATAGCCAGGGAGGAGTCTAATTTTCTCATGCCAGCCATAGTAAAGGCCAGCGTACATGACTGCGACTGATGTACCCATCGCAGTGCCACATAGTTGTTTGAAAAAGCAGTCTCCAAATTGGGTAATGTTGTTCTTCATAATAAAGCTCAGAGCTTCCAGAATAAGTTTGATGTCCGGGAAGTCGTCTGGAAGTTGGTTGTTTTCTTTCAGATGGTTGAGCCATACTCCGATGATTTCGATGCCATGATTGATAGTGATATTGTCGTACATGGCGGTAGCATCAGCAGTAATAATCTTCGTCCCTGCTGGCCATTGTTTGTTAGTCAGTCGGGCGTGATATTCTTTGCTGTCTTTGATGTTCGACGGAATAAATTGAACAAGTTTTTGCAACTCGTAGTCTAGCCACTTGCTAATACTCTCAGGTCCAGTTCCACATTTAGCGTTAACTGGTCGGAGGGCGGTAGGTGTTTTATGGACTTTTGCGGTTGCTCTGAATCTTCCTTGCCTGCTACCAGCGGCTTCATAGCACTTGTTGATGTAAATCTTGATGTGCTCTGGGATCGCTGCTGAGTTCTTGATACTGCCTACTTTATATGCCATCAAATTGAGTTGCCTCCGAAGTGCAATTCGATTGAGGTACTCATATTGGCTCTCCTTCCCAAGGAAAGCTTTGAGGCACCATCGAATGTATACAGAACGTTCGATAATGACAGGCCCTAAATTTTTGTCTGCGAAGATAATGATCAGATTGGGGTTGTTCTTGAGGCTATATAGTACTGAGAACTCTTGTTTAGAAAGATTCGGTTGAGACCATTTACTGGCGAATTTGGCGTGCTTTCGCTCGCTCCCGCATTGATAAAGAAACGGCTGGGCCATATATACGAATAAGGAACGTCATATGGGCATAGACATGATGTGACTATGGATCTGTGGGGGTACCGAAGGTAGAATACGGCGCCATTGTACCAATCCGGGGATATCCTTGCCCACCCCTTCTTGCTCTGCACCAAGGCAGAGAGAAAAAGAATCTCGACAGAGGAGAAGAACCAGAGTAAGATTTCCTTTGATAAAATAGTTCTTTAGTTTGGGAGGTGCGTGAGGAGGTTGGAGCGTCATTGTACATTTCCACGCCGCCAACATTGGCACCTATCCCTCTATGAATTGAGAAAGCATGCCTTATCCGCTCTCCTTTTTCAGTTGGTATTGGCCACATTGTTCATCCAGCGATTCGTTGCAGTATACCATAGAGAGCCATTGGTATGGCGAGGTGGTGGGACGGCACGCCGCGCGAGTTGGGCCGCCGGACTGCCGCCGGATCTAATACCTGAGCGTTCAACATGAGGTGAAAAAATAAGTGAAACATGCAACTAACTAAAATTCATTAGTTTCTCTTTAGATCGCATAGGTACGGCCTTTGCGCTCTTTCAATTCAGTGTCATTAGCAAGATCGAAGATAGATAGAGGGAGATAGAGGGCTTTATTTACCAAGGCGGGCACATTGTACACGAGGATGGCAAGCATCTAGGCCATTACTATCGCAATCATTTCACCTTGCTCCTACATGTCATTACCATTGTATCTACAAATGAGAACTTCGTTAGGAGCGTTTCTTGCTGATGATGGAGTATTTCTATCTGTTCTTGTGAGGTCGAGATGTTGAGCGAAGTCTTCCACTTGCCAGCTTAGACTTGGTGTTCTACATCTTGCACATAATGCAAGAGCAACGAAGTTCGTCAAAGAATAAGTTGTCTTCCACTACTAAGTTTACTTTAACTTGTACCTTACTTATTGCATTTCGTATATATTCATTCAGTACAAGTCTTGCCGCCAAATGAATGCGAAGAAAAAGCCTCGCGTCGCCATCCTGGACTCTCTCCCTAGATCTTGACCCATGAAAAATAACCGTAGTAGAATAAACAAGGTGGCGGGTCTCGTAACAAGAGATCATTGTTCGTCTCATCGTTATCAAAGGCTCCTCCTCGGGATTCACATTCCAAGCACCAATCCATCATTGGGCCATACTCCTCTGTTTCCAAAATGACACGAATATAGCTCTCGTACATGTCGTTGCCAGCAAAGTTGACATTCAGGATATATTGCTTGCTACAGTGATTGGATGGAGTCATTCCGTCTGTTGCTGTGTCAAGATGTTGAGCGATATCTTCCATTGCCAATAAAGTCGCTAGAGGGTTCTTTGCCAACTTAGTATTTGGAGGCTGACGACATGACCAGCCTGGAGGACCTACAAAGTCATCCATGGGAATAATGATTCCAGATGTTGGTGAATCTTCATCCTCACTGTTCTCTCCATCACTCTGCCCTTCTTCCTTTTCTTCAATAAACTCATCTCTTTCCTCCTCGTCCTCCTGACTTTCCATGTTTTCGACGCTATCATCTTTGCTTGCATCCGATCCAGATGCAATATCATCTTCATTCCCAATCGGTGGATATTGCAACGCTGGTGGAAGAATATTCTGAGCACCTCCCTTTTTTACAAACTCACTAATCATCTCAGGTAATCTACTCATCATACTATCCAAACGTGTTGTTGCGTCTTCTCCTCCTCCTGGACGAGATGTAACTATCTCCCTCCAACCTTCATCACTCCCAACCAGCAAGTGCTGTAATGCTTCTGACATGAGTTTTGCATATGTCGTGCCCATTAGGCTTACGTTTAATGATATTCCTGGCTCAATAGTTTCGACCTTATGCCACATTCCAGAAGGGAAGTAAAAACAATCTCCTGGGTGCAAAGTGATTGACATTTCTGGTCCATACGCATTATTTTCACCATAGTCAAATCCATATGCGCTAGTATCAGTATCGCAAGATGACATACACGATAAACGAGCAACCTTCAACTGATTCTCAATTACTGACCCTTCCCGAGCATAATGCGGGGTAGTACCCCGTAGTGGATGTCGCACTCTCCCTCTGCGCAATGTCCATTTCTTTACTCCACTTAATTGGATTGTGAAGTTTTCTTGAAAGTCCGTATGCCACCCAGTAAGATGAGAAACACTTCCATTATCTTTGCTTTTACTGCTCGAAGAAGAAGAAGAAGAAGAGGTGCTGATGAATAACTCCACCTCACCGCGTCCTAACGTGGTACCTCCACCAATTGTGACAACATCGGCATGTGGTGGATGGTAATGTCCCCCACCTAATCCGGTAGATCGCAGCAACGATGGAACCAACAACTGCTCCAAAGCTGGTGGAGCACGACAGTACGCAGGATGTGATCCAGATTGATGCAACGCAAATGCAGATTCTGGATCTGAAATCTCCACACTGTTGAGAGCAGCCTTTGAGTCTGACTTGGAGGGAGGTGGTCGGAGCCACAGGAAAACATTTTCACTGGAAGTCTCTGCAAATATTTCTTTCACATTCAGACCGAAAAGAAAAGTATCGCAGATGTAGGATACGAGCTCTTCATTCCCAGCTAATTTGTTGTGTTTACGATTGATGCACACAGCGTCTTTGCGGAAATGATTCTTTAGGAAATGTTCTGTTGTCATGGGGTAGAGCATGTCATCCAACAAGTTACTTGATTCTGGGCGGAAAATATTATTCGGAGCATCCTTCTGCTTCTCCTCTGTTCGTGCCCTTTTCTTCTTAGGCGCACCATCGCGATGATCTTGCACAACGATCACTGGCTCTTGAGACATTTTAACTCTTCTGAACAACAGTAGTATGGTGAGTGGATGATACTATAATGGGCGGCGTTTTTGTGGTTACCCAGCATCCAGCGTTGCCGGATTGTGATCTCCAACCATCATCTTCGTGTGAAGATGATGGTGGAGATTGATGGACGTGATGTTGTCGGCGATACCATGGCGATCACAGGAAAATCAAGATACCGGGTGCTGGTAGATTTGCTGCAAACACAGAGGAGAAAAGCACGGACAGGAATTAAAGTGGTATGTTGCAGTTATTGAATAAATAAATACAAAGTTAATCAGATTAGATATCTACTGCCTTTAAGAGAGTTTGAAAGCTGCTCTCCTACCTCTAACATGAATTAAATAGGTACATAAACAGATCTATTGATACTTCTCTCTCTAGGTCTAGAAGCCTCTTCACTCCATTCTGAAGCGACTTTGCCATCGCAAGAGTCCACGTCCAACGACTCAACAAAGATTGCAAATTCGTGTTCTGTCATTCCATCCGATTCATTGCTGAACCAATTTTTCTCATCTGCATCACCAGTTCCCAACACTATCAATCTCAGATCCTCCATTGTCCAATCCAAGTTCCCAACTTTGTTCAACCAGTCTAGAAAATCTTCCATCGTGACATGATTAGATTGATGCGCATCTATAGCTAGGAAAAGTGAGGTTTCTTTCATTGCTGACCCAAACTTTACTGGCGAGTTGGATGAATGAGAATTGAGGAGTTGTCGTAGTTGATTTCGGAGATTCTTGCGCTTTGTGTTAGGCTGGATTAGAATAGGTGCTACATAGTCAACATCTGTATCGAATTGAAAGCCGACCGCGGCAGCAAGTCCAGATTGGGACATAGGATATGTCGTATTTGAAACTTCATTATAATATTTTGCGAACTCCACATACTTCATGCCAGAAGCATCACCGTTGAGCGATGCATGAGAAAACATCCACTCTTCTTGTTCCTTTGTCACGTCAATCTCAAATTCATTATGTAGAACAGTGCGTATGTCACTGGGTGATACTCTCCCATCACCATCCACATCAAGGAAAAGGAAGGCGTCGTGGACGGATTTTGTCTTGGCTTGGAGTTTCCGTATGAGAGCTATCTCAAACGGATGAGGATGAAATACTTTAATTTTCGAGCTTTTCGCGTGTGTGTCGTCCGGGCGCGTGCCAATATATGTTCCTGGTGGGTCCATGGTTGGTAATGCGTGATTGTTTGATCGATTTGTTGTTGATAATGATGATATGCGTTGTTTTGAGCTATATGAATGAAGGGATAAAAGGGAGGGCCTGCGGCTTGGGGCTGAGATCTTATTTCTGATTTGGAGTTCTCATTCCGCTGGAGTTCGCATCTATCACTTTCTAATTCCTGCATCAGCAGCTCACAAAACAACAAAGCAACACAATTACCGACACCAACTCAAAAGGAAAATACATATCTATCGACTGAAAACCATGCATCGCAGTTCAAGCACTCTTTCTATTGTTTCTAGAGAATCAACCACAAGTGAGTTGCGGCCATTACTGAAGCGAAGCTTCGGGCAACATCATACTTTCGACGAAGCTGAAAATGATATCAGGAAAAAGAAGGCACCAAAGAAATCCAAAAGTGCAAATAATAGAGACACGGCACCAGGCTACTCTATTCAATCAAGAAGAAAGCCACATCGACTGGTTGTTGACCAGCCAACGTTAAATGATGACAACTCTATAATTTATCTACATCCAGACAAGTTGGCAGAGCTTGATCTATACCGAGGAGATATCGCTCTAGTCAAAGGGAAGCGCAATCACAATACAGTTGCTGTAGCACTTCCTGACAAGACATGTGATGTATCAACCGTAAGAATCAACAAAGTATTAAGGCAGAACTTGCGAGTACGTTTGGGTGATGTCATTACAGTGCAGCGCGGTGGACTTAACATTCCCTTCGGCAACCGCATTCATATACTACCTATGCAAGATACAGTTGAAAACGTCGGTGGTAACTTGTTTGAGGTTTATTTGAAGCCATACTTTCTCGGAGCTTACCGACCAGTGAAAAAAGGCGATTACTTTACCGTTCGTAAAGCAATGCACACGGTTGAATTCAAGATCGTTGAAACCGATCCTGCACCTTATTGCATCGTTGCTCACGACACAGTAGTGTATAGCGAAGGTGAACCCTTGAAGCGAGAAAATGATGAAGACGCATTTGGTAATGATGTAGGCTATGATGATGTTGGAGGATGTTCGGCTCAAATGAATGCCATCAGAGAAGTCGTCGAGCTTCCACTTAGACATCCTTCTCTGTTCCGACACCTCGGAGTTAAGCCCCCCCGTGGAGTACTCCTCTATGGTCCTCCTGGTAGTGGAAAGACACTTATTGCAAGAGCAATAGCTAACGAAACTGGAGCATTCTTCTTCCTTATCAATGGGCCTGAGATTATGTCTAAGAGATCAGGGGAGTCAGAATCTAATCTAAGAAGAGCCTTTGAGGAAGCCGAGAAGAATGCACCCGCGATCATCTTCATCGACGAGATCGATTGCATTGCTCCAAAGAGAGAGAAAATCAACGGAGAAGTGGAGAGGAGGGTTGTAAGTCAACTATTGACTCTAATGGACGGAATGCACACATCCACGAAGCCTGTGCTTGTACTTGCAGCCACTAATCGGCCAAATTCCATTGATTTGAGCTTGCGTCGATATGGACGCTTCGACAGAGAAATAGACCTTGGTGTGCCCGACAAAGATGGCCGGCTGGAAATACTCAATATACACACCCGGTCAATGAAACTTGATGAGTCTGTCAACTTGGAAAATCTAGCTGAAGACTTGTCAGGATACGTTGGAGCTGATATAGCTGAGCTTTGTACCGAGGCTGCAATGACGTGCATACGCGAAAAACTTGAGGTCATCGATGTCGAGGCTGACTCTATCGATACTGAGATTCTTGACTCATTAAGCATATCCCACGATCACTTTCTAATGGCTCTTGGCAAAGGTCATCAACCGAGTAGCCTCAGAGAGTCACAAGTGAACATTCCAGAAGTCACTTGGAGAGACATTGGTGGGCTGGAAGACGTAAAGCAAGATTTACAAGAGATGATTGGATTCCCCACCAGATATGCTAATAAATTTGAGAAGTTTGGCTTGAACCCCAGTCGAGGATGTCTGCTCTATGGCCCACCGGGATGCGGGAAGACACTCCTAGCAAAGGCAGTTGCTAATGAAGCCATGGTCAACTTCATAAGTGTCAAGGGTCCTGAGCTGTTAACGATGTGGTTTGGAGAATCAGAGGCAAACGTGAGGCAAATTTTCGACAAAGCAAGGCAGGCTGCCCCCTGTGTTTTGTTCTTTGATGAACTAGATTCGATAGCAAAGAAAAGGGGAGGACGAGGTTTTGGAGGTGGAGGCGGAGCAGCGGATCGCATCATGAACCAGCTATTGACTGAGATGGATGGGTTTTCCGATAGCAAGAAAAACGTTTTTATCGTAGGCGCTACCAATCGTCCAGATATTCTCGACCCAGCCCTTATCCGGCCTGGGCGGCTTGATCAGTTGATGTACATACCAATGCCTGACTATGAGAGCAGGCTTGCAATCCTACGTGCTACTCTTCGCAACAGTCCCTTGTCATCTGACGTAGACTTGCCATACCTTGCACGGAAGACTGAAAAGTTTAGTGGGGCCGATTTAAGTGAAATATGCCAGCATGCGTGTAAACTTGCCATTCGCGAAGAAATTGAGCACGAGGCACGGGTGTTTAATGAGACTGAAGATGAAGAAATGGATGAAGATGAAGAAATGAAAGATTTCTTGCCTGAACTTCTCCCACGTCACTTTGAGGACGCAGTAAGACATGCGAGGAGGTCCGTCAGTGACAGAGATCTTGCTCAGTATCAATCCTTTGCCACATCACTTCAGCGGGGATCTTCTTCTGCTGGGGGTGGACAGTTGCTTCGCAATTTTACTTTTCCAATACAAGCTACAAGCCAAAGAGAAAACAATGCTGAAGCAATAGCAATAGACGAAGAAGATGATTTGTACACTTAAATTTTATAACGGCAGTGCCAAGCTACATCATTGCTTCTTGTAGTTCTTTCAAGATTGGACCCACTTCCGGATCACTCATGTATTTTGACATGGCCATAGGATTAGACATGCACTCTTGAACCGCTTGCATTACCTTTGGGTTCTTTTGTGCCTTTTGTATTACCTTTTGCACCTTGGGATTGCTCATGGCTTGTTGAGCTGCCTTCATCGCGTCAGCCATTCCAGCACCACCCCCAAATGGATTAGCACCACCACCAAATGGATTAGCCCCACCTGCAGCCCCTGCGAAAGGATTTCCACCGGCTGCACCTGCACCTGCACCTCCGCCTCCCATACCACCCATACTGTTGAGAATATCACCTATGTCCATCCCTCCCATGCCACCTGGAGCTCCTCCTCCTCCGAATGGCATGCCTCCAAATGGACTGCCACCTCCACCTCCAAAGGGGTTACCACCAGCAGAAGCATTATCAGCAGCGTTATCTCTAGATTTCTTTGTCTTGGGGCCAACGTTATCATTCGTAATCACTTCAACTTTTGCAGTAACCTCCTCCACTTCATCATCATCATCAGACACACTCCTCCTCTTCTTCTTCTTTGACTTCTTCACTCCATCTACTCGTGCTTCTGCCAAGGCACGGACAAATTCACTCTTCTCAAAGAAGCTCTTTGTGGATACTCCGAGGGATTCTAATTCTGATTTGAGTTCCTGCACTTTCATTGCATTACATTTCTCTTGTTCTTCCTTGATACGTTGTTGGCGTTCTTCAGGATTTGTAGGTGCGGCGGTAGTAGAAGAAGTTGATGAGGATGTTTCAGTAGCAGATGATGACGTGCTGCTGCTGCTGCTAGAAGATGAGGAGGAAGTTGTAGATGTTGATGTTGTTGTGGCCTGTTGTGTTGTAATGGGTTCTTTCCCCTCCTTCCTCGCGGTAACAAGAGCATCAACTAACTCGGATTTTTCCAAAAATGTTCGAGTTGAGATCCCATAGGACTCTAACTCTTGTTTGATCGCCCCAACTCTCATGGATTTAATTTCTTCTTCTAGCTCGGTACTGTCTGTGCTGCTGCTGAATAAGTGGAATCGTCGAGTACTGCTGCTCGGCTGATGATTGTTTTTTAGTGGAACGGTGGTGACACATGATGATGTTGAGGATGAAGGGGTGATCAGGGACTTGGTCTTGTGCAGCGTTGTTGTGAAGGCAACAGTTTGATTGCTGATGGACAACAGAGCGAAGAGTAGTGGTATGGCTGAATGCATGATTTCAGTTCGACGTACTTTTGTTATTCCTATTGTTAGAAGGGGTAGCTTATTATGAGGGGTATGAGATGGAAGTCCATCGCCATCGATTTGTTCTTCCAATAAAATTTTATCAACTGCAATAATGAGTCAATTAGTGTGCCACGTGGAGGAGGACCGTGTCAGTACCGTATCATCAAATACCGTTTTCTGGTAGCCAATGTCTCATTTGCAGCTGAGAGCTGAGAGTGGTGAGGGCTATATACTTATATACTTTTACTGGTGGATTGAAACTATCAACAAGTACAAGGTTACAGCATGTGTTCATGTTGGAAGTATGGTCGGTGATCGTCAGTCTGTTACACACCCTGAAGAGTACATTGACGTAAACATTCGAGGAACTGCAACTTTGTTGGATGCACTAGGTAAGTGGGTGTGAAGAGGGTTGTTCAAGCTTCTACAAGGAGTGTATTTGTACAGCGAGAGAGCAATGCCACGTATTCGACCGAAACGGCTGATCGAGGCCAACAACCCCTACGTTGCAAGCAAAGTTGGAGCCGATGCCATTGCACATTGTTACTCTCATCTTTACAATATGAACGTGACACTTGTGCGCATCTTTGCTACATAATATGGTCCTCGAGGGCGCCCTGACATTGAGAACATTGTGAATGACAAACCTATCAGAGAGTTTGGAGAAGGCACAGCTACTGTACTTGGATCCATATTTCAAGCATTGTTTCAGTATTCATCTGTGCACTGAAGAATCCATGTAATGGGTTTGCTGAATTCAATACTATACTGGAGCACCTCACTCTACTACTTTGAATGAAATGATTGCTTGTGCTGAGAAGGTGATTGGTAAATAGGCTATCATTGAACATTGTCCTGCTCCGCCCGGAGATGCACACATACACCGGGGGTCGCCCTTCCTACGATCTAATCAAGAAGACACTTGGTTGGGAACCTAAGGTTGGTATCGAGGAAGGGATGAGACGCACTTACAATCATTACATTCGTCACAGTATGGAGCAAGTCGCAGATAGTAAATGCGACAAGGGCCTGGTTTCTGAAGAGATGGAAAAGGCACGTTGTAGCCGTAAATATTGCTAAGCTGTAAAGTAGGTCCACTTATTTGTTGTCTTGATCAATACGAGTTACACATGCATGTACGTATATGAACAGATGATGCAGTTACCACTGAAATGGTTGGATTTCATGTTTAGCTCTACTGGTGGAAGCCTTCACAGCAAAGAGCCTTTCTACTCCTCTATAACACTATTGCTATTGCACCCTTTACACCTTCTGGTGAACGAACATATCTCCAACAATCACCGGATCACCCTTTGTAATCACACTCACTCTCAAACTGCCAGATCCATAATTCTCCAAGTAAACTTGCTCATACTCATTCTTCGGCGCTTGCTGAGCCTCTACAGTACGTGCATTTGCAGCACGAAAATCTGCATCTGACTCGCTCTCCACGATAGTTGATTTTGGTGCAGATGATCCAGGCGTTTCTCCCAATTGAAAGCGAAACGGCGGGTATATTTCCAAAACTGATGGATCATCTTTACTAGCTACAGCACCAGATGATAGCCACAATTCTTTCTTCGATCCACCAGAGAGTGCAACAACTCCTCCAACAAGACCCTGCGCGACTCTCCCCTCTCCAACCTCTTGCTCAGCAATCTTGCCAAAGTATTGATATGAATCTGGTCGCAACGGAGAAGGCAACTTCAGCAATGGACTGAAATCCGATTTGTTATACCATAATAGTTTCCATTCTCCATCTAATGCATTGCTGTACTCGGAAGGAGATGATGATTTGAGGGGATTGAGTGGGATCAAATTTTGTATCGCTTGTGTCACAACTTCGTCTGATGATTTGCTGGTGATAGCTTGTAGTAATGCATCTCTTTCTTGAGGAATGGATGCAGCGGTTGAGGCTGCGTCAATTGATGTAATAGGGGATGCCACAACTTTAGCTGAGGCGGGTTGATTATTGCTACCCAGAATAAAATTTGTTGCTAAAAACGAAGTGAAAGTTTGGCTCAGGAGACGTCTTCTTGAGACCAGATTGTCCTCTTTTGACGTTGCTGCGGCATCAGCATTAGTTTCATCATCTCGTGAGGATGCGGCTGTGGGCACACAACGTGTAGAAATTCTTTTTGCGTGTAAATTACTGCTGCGTAGCGGTCGAAGTAGCTCAAAGGATACAGGTGGTTGGAATGCAACCGTTAAGGCACTGAGATAGCATAGAAGCCATGAAATCGCCACCATGATGGTGGATTTCCCAATTTTATTTGTTGCTATCGTCATCATTGATGGTCACTACTCCTACTTACTTATTGCAAGTTGCATGGCAAAATCACAGCAGCGGAGAGGATTTTTTCTCCAAGTTCAACTCATGTTCATGCGGGACAGAAGGACAAAGTTGGGGACCGAGTTTCTCTTTTTCAAGAAGAATCTGGCATCAAAAATTGAAGGATCGACATGCCCTCACACAATTTTTTCAAGGATCACAACTCTCACACAAATTTTGTCTGAAAATTTGCAAGATGACAGCATCCTACATCCTTTCGTTACTGGGTTCCCGTGGTTATTGGCTACTCATTCGAAGTTGACACAACTTCAAAACAGGATTTCATTCACATCCACTCAATACACCTGTAATAATTATTATATCTCCACAATGGCCGTCAAGTTAGTCCGCCGCAGATCTTTCAGGAAGGGGTCTTCCAAGAACCAGAACCAGGACCTCTCTCTCAAGCGCTCCAGTTCAAACGCCTCGAACAAGAGCAGCAATGCAGAACCAGTATTGCTCTACAAGGAGCCTGTAGCGGCTGAGACTCGAGATGAACGAAACTCCAACCCCATGGGAAGACTCTTCGATGATGCATCCAGCGTGATTTCTGGTGCTGTGGCAGAAGCTGCGAGTATGGCAAATGACGTTCAGATGATTATTGCCGCAGATGTCGATGATGTGAGTACTTTGGGTGGAGATGCGGCCGAAGAGAGGAGTGTAGTAGGAAAGCCTCGGTCCGAAACGATGCATGTGAAAGATCAAGATGCCCTAGCAATCCTCATCAAGGAACTTGGCCCAAAGGAAAAGAAGATGGTTATCCTCGGCCGAGAGTACATCAAGGCTAGGGAAGATGTGATTGAGACTAGGCAGCAGATTCAGGATCTATCTGAAAAAATCCAGTTTAAAAGTATTGTCAAGAATGAAAGAGTTGCAACCAGACAACCAACCAGACAACCAACCAGAGAAGGGAGCGCCGTGGACATCATCTCCGCTGCATATTCGAGCATTGAACAAGCTGCCACCAGTGCCATTTTCCCTCACGGTGCAGAATGAGCATGAGGATTGATGAGTTATCGATCTCGTTATTTTTGTTATATTGACAGTATTCTAAACAGTAATTGCATTCGTTGTTTGCCATTCACTCTATGATTTCTTACGTTTTCCCTTGAAACTTTACCATTAGTGCAATGAGAGGTAAATGAGTTTTTCCAAGCTGGCTGCAATTCAATGCCAAAGAACAGGAAGCAGGAATTATGCGATTGCTGGGGTCATGCCCGTGTGATCCCAAAAGGTGGCAAAGACATCATATAGAATGCAAAGGGCATGAAAGTCACCCAAAGCGTGAAGAACTTCAATGTAGGAGTATGCCGACTGTAGAGTCGAGGAAATAGGCGTCAAATTTTATTGTTCACTTTCTGCAAATGCCGTTGCAACATTATTACATGTGCTAACGCTTGTCCGTTAGTGTAAGTTCGCTATACTTCAGAGAATGCATTAATATCACGGTTGACATCTTCAGACTTCCGCGTGCAAGTTTTTGTTCCTTGCACTGAGCAATCTCTGCGCTTGCTGTTCATCTGGCATATTCTACTTTAGATCCTCTGCGTAGGTTGTATCGATCATCACTCACCACCTAGTGTTGCAATGCTCAACTGCGGCCCGTGAAGCTGCACTAAGTTGTTTAACTAATGCTAGAACAGCCGCCAGCCATGGCATGAGTACATACTTTCCCTGTGAAGTGATTCATGCTATCATGGGCATCAACGAAGTCGGTGCGGTACTTAAATGTCACATTACTTGTCGCATTGCGAAGAAAAGAACATTCAAACTCCCAATGACGAAAGCGAGAAGGCGAGGAACTCAAACTCAATCAAGTTGACCTGTACTACTTATTGCATCCTGCATCATAGAAGTAGCATGATCGATAAACAGCTAGCTATCACAGCATCATATTGCATTGACTATGTTATGTTGCAGCAGTGTACATGAAAATCGACCTCATTTTATTTCATGATGAAAGAGAACATCCGCATCGACGATGATGAGAAAGGACTTCATGTTGATATACATCGCGGTCTCTTTGCCTCCAAGAACACAACTCATGTCGATGATACAACCGCCGCCAACAACAACATTAACAATACCAACTGGTATGATCAAATACTATCCAATGTCCGATGGCACCGAGTCAAATACAAATCAAGCCGTTTTCAAAAAGAATGCACAACCCCTTGCTATACTGCCTTTTACGGTGGACGTGCCGAATATTCACCTTATATCGCCATTCCTCCATGGTTCCAACCATTAATTGAAGAGGTCGAATCTCATCTTGGAGATCATGTTCAATTCAATGCATTTCTCTTGAGATTATATTTTGACGGCAATGATGAGATCGCTTGGCATACAGACGGAAGAACTTTTTTGGGTGAGAAACCTACCATAGCAAGTCTTAGCTTGGGATGCAAGGCAACATTTGAGATGCGTCGAATGACTAATGTCTGGCCTTGCGTGAATGGCAGTGGCAAGAATACTTCCTCATCCAACTCTATGGCAAATACCACAGTTGCAGCAGCTGCTGCAGGAGTAGACGCATCCACACCAATACAATCCTTCACTCTCAACGATGGAGACTTACTTGTTATGAGAGGAAACACACAAAAGCATTGGCATCATCGGGTCCCAAAAGAAAAGGGACGGGGTGTTCGATTGAATATTAATTTTAGGTACGTGCTGCCAGGAGAGGATGCTGAACAGGGTCAAATGACGTATTACAAGTACATGGTTTACGGGGACGTGCCGATTGACCAGCAGCCTCCCAGCTGGACATATGATGAAATCGTATCAAAGAAGGGTGGTATGATGAACTTTGTTCGGAAGGGGGTCAAATGCCAAGATTCTAAGAGAGAACAACAGCAGCTGGCGTCTCGGAAAAGAAAAGAATCCAACAGTGCTATCACTACCGCTACCTCCTCCTCTGACAGAAGTAACGAATCGGATATCCAAAGATACTTGACAAGCGAGCAAAGTGTCGATAGGGAAGTGTTCATGTCCTTGCCAAGAGACATACGTGAAGAACTCGTAAATCAATGGAAATCGCAACAAAATCATCATCAGCAACAGTCAACTGCAAATAACATATCACCATTACCACCAAGTAGTAACTCAAAGAGGAACGAAAGTATTCAACATTTTGCATCTGAAAAGAAGACGAAAAGGAACAAGGGGACGATTGATTCCTTCTTTGTGAAGAGATAGATAGATAGAGCGAGTCTGAATGTTTACAGGCTAGCTAAATCTTATTGTTAAGTGCCTCTGATCTCCTTTTCTGGTCATGTATTGCACTTGTTTTGTTGACTTCTTATTCGGAGACTGACGTAGGTTCAAGGTACATCATTAGAATGACGAATCTTCAAGTACAACCTCAAACTCCTACATGAATTGAGGCAAAAGTGCAAGTGCAGCAATTGTCAAACAAATCATGATTGCCTCACTGCTCTCTTCATCTACCATCCCATCAATCACAGGCAAGTTCATCGTAGCAGACAAAGGATTCATCCCATACGCAGCCCTGGAGTCCTCCTGCATGTGTTCTGTGGCAAGCTTGTCTTTGAGAAGTCCCATTTGCAGTGTAAGATCCGACTCGAGAAGTTTGTGCGCAACATCTTCTTGGATTCCATGAGGATTGTTGATTCCGTCGGTGTTGCTGAAGACGTGTGTGATCCTTTCTTCGTGGAGTGCTACAGAAATAAGGATGACAAGCGCACCAGAGAGTAACATAAACGTGTGCGTGAGCCAATATGACAAGCAGAAGAAATAATGAAATAATCTGTTCAGGACCTACCATCACGGATACGCTCCATCTCATCAAGCGAACACTCCCCAAAATGATCTGCACAGTATTTCGCATCGGTATCGATGTCACCAGTCATGACATGCTTTGAGGCGGCCAGGAAGGTCGGCGCGCGACACATTTGTTGAGGGACAAAGGCACTGGAGAGTGCAGCATAGGAGGCGAAAAGAATTGAGCGCATATTGTTTGTATTGTTATGTTGTTGTGATTCTTGTGGATCTTTTATGAGAGGAAGATTTGCATCATCGTCAAAGATATCCACTTTCGTTCAGCAGATGTAGATGAGATCCAAAGCAATCGCCTCGACTGCAGCCCGCCTGCTGCAGAGCCTTGACATCTTCTAATGACATCGGAGTTCTCATCATACATATATCGTGTCTCACAGATCATAAGAAATGGCGCCAAGTGATGAAAATGGCGCCAGACCGCACTCCTCCATCCTCCCTCGCCCGCCTCCGTCCGAGAAGAAGTGATGATGTGCGTGCGTCTCCCTATTGGGCCTAATAGGTAGGGAAACATAGAGCGATGTCAAAGATCGATCACAATCTCGTTGGTCGCCGGCGACTGCTGCTGCTGCTACAACTGCTGGTACTGCTGCCGCGATCATGTTGTGTTTCAGCGGCTACGCTTGCGTCCTTCATTGTACGCACCCATCTTGGAGCTGCATCATCTTCTGCTGTGCATAGAATGGCCTCATTAAATGCAAAACGTAACAAACGAAAAAGAGTATCAAATAGTAAAACAAAAAACAAGGCGACCCAACAATTGCAGTCTCAACAACAATCATCTTCGGCGACTCAAAATCCGAAAGCGACTCTTGCAGGGATTGAGGAGGATCATCGTTTCGAACAATTCTTCTATAGCGATACTGCAGCCAATCAAATTTATCAAGTTGTAGATCTTTATGATCGTCCATTATTACTGTGCAATCCAACGTTGGCAGTGATGGCTGAAAAGAAATCAAAAGAATACAAACTCCTCGATCGAGACACTAGATTTAATTTTCTTGATGGGTTTCAAGAGTTCAGTTTGACTGAACCACACTTGATTACAGACTATGATTTTGATGCTGTCTTCATCGATCCTCCATTTGCTAATGTAACACCTGATCAAGTGGCAAGGTGCTTGGCATTAATGGGAGCCGATTCAGTGCCAATATGGGTTGCATATAATTCGAGGCGAGAGGAGAAGCTTCTAGAAGCATTAAACAAGCTTGATTGCCCAGATCTAGAGCCGAAGTGGCAGTTGTCGTACAAAGAAGGTGTTAGCTCTAATACGCAAGACTCGATTTGGTTTTACGGTCCTGTGAATGCATAGGAAGTAAGATACCTCGATTATTTCCAGCTACCATACCATATGAGTAAGTGTCCAAGAGTTTCATAAAGAATAATACTGTATTACAGCGATTCCAACTTAATCTAGATTTTCTTGTGCATTTGTAGCAAGTTGAAATCCTGCAATCATGAGCGTCGTTCCCTATATATGGTCAGCGAGACCGATTCGCTCATACTGGAATATGGTCAAGGCTGCGTCGGTTCCGGGCGTAGATGGCGAGTCACTGACGAAGTTGTTCGATGTTGCACGGCGCTTGTCAGGAAGGCTTCGGGGTGAACACGTCAAGGCTGGCATCATCAAGAAAAGTTGTTGGTACCGCAGATGTTAAGCACGGTGGTTCATGTATGTTGTTACTTATGTTACTCCCTTGATGTTACTTTCACAATCTTGCCTCTTGCCTCCCGCCATTTTCCCATGTCCATCACTTTTTCCCGCAGCGCTCACCGACTACCAATATCGTACCCCGACACACCAGCGAAGTTGATAAGCTATCAATACCATCAATTGTAGGGGTCGTATTCACCTCTCTCACCTTCCCTGCTGTCAAGTCATCAGCTACCATGAGGATGAGGCTAACTGCAATATGGTTAGTTTATCTGAAGTCAGCGATGCTGCTGCAACAATCTCTTAGTTTCATCACCAAAACTTTGCCTACAGAGAAATCGACATCTTATCATGTACCATCAATAAGCACTATTTATTCATCGGCAGCAACTTATGATGCAGATTCCAGTAGTCCAACACTAGAAGAAACAATGGCAGCTGCATCCTTTCTTCAAGCACGGCTTGAAGCTGAGCGAGGAAAACCTCAGACATCAATGGATCTGCTTGGAAATTTGCATGCCATTGCACTTGCGCTGATGGAATTTGATGAGATTCATCATGGTGATGTTGTGGGCGATATTTCTCCTATGGCAAGAGCGGTGGAACTATTCCAATACTCGTTAGATAACTTTGGTGAGGATCCTGCCGTACGAGAAAGATTGAGTGCTGCATTTCGTACCCTTGGGCAACTCAACAAAAGTGCAGACGAGTTATTCAAAGTGATCAAAACGTTGGAGGACGAGGAAAGTGTAGATGATGAAACATTGTGTATGCTTTATTTAGATTTGGGCTTCTTGATTGATGATATCGTGCCGCTTCCTGGGGCTGGATACGAGTTGGAAACTGTGGCAAACTATGAGGAGGAGGATGCCCCAAAAGTTGCGTTTCAATATGAGGAAATTGTAGAAACTGTGGCTAATGACGAAATCACTTATCAACTAAAGGAACGCACCATACCATTAAGCTCGTTTGACTGTTATCGGAAAGCAATAAGCTTAGATACAACGTCTGGTCTAGCGCATAAAAAGTTGGCTGATGCATTGGCAATCATTGGTAAGAATGAAGAATCTTGCAAAGCTTTTGGAGTGGCAGCACAGTATTTACCTGATGATATATGCTGTGCAACTCACCTGCATTTTGCCTCAATGCAAAATGATAGCCAATCAGCTAAACGTGCAATACCGCTGAAGAAAGAAGTGAAGTTAGGGCAAACGCTGGATGACATTAGTGTAGACTCAATGCAGTTGGATGCTGGGTCCTCGCTATCTTCACTGGCAGCAACATTTGAGAAGAATGGAGTCATTGTCTTTCCGGGAGCTTTATCAGAAGGTGAAGTCAAGGTGCTCTCTGACAAGGTGGATGAAATCATATCTTCATCAGCAGTCAGTGCTGTATCTGACTTCACTGATGAGACAAAGGCAGCGAAGCGACGAATTCACAAAGCTCTCCCTTTAAATGATGATGAACAATGCACAAAGACTGTTTCAAAATTGCTCGATAGACTTTACCCTCTTCTTGCAATAATATTACAATCTAGCGACAGTGAGGATGGCATACCATTGATTGGATCGGGTTTCATGCAGACATCTCCTGGTGCAAGTAAACAGGATTTACACAAGGACGTTCACTTCTTAGATTTGCATGAAGATTTTGACGAGATGCCAGAAGCGTGGGACTGCCAACGCAATGGATATCCTCGTTGTGTTTCAATTCAGGTTCAGCTTACAGATACAACACTTGGAGGAAAGATGGGGTCACTGGAAGTGATGCCTGGGTCTCATCGACCAGACACTGGGGTCTCGCCATCAGCAATTGCAACAGCTGTCAAAGACTCCGGCGACAGTGGAAGGGTAATACCTGTAAATGTTATACCGGGAACAGTCACCATGTACTCATCACGTCTTTGGCATAGCGGGGGTGCCAACGAGTCAAACAAAGACCGACAATTTTGCTTCTTTACCGCAACAGAGAATCAAGAGAATGCACCACCTGGTTTGATACATACCATGCAAATGTCAGATGTAGGGAAATGGTGCATAAGCGGCTCTGGTTTGAAGAAGAACGAAAGTAGTTGATGAATCAATCACTTTACATAAATTACTCTCTAGCAGTGTATTCACCTAATGATTATACTAACTCAACTCTTGTATTCGACGCATTCAATCTGTTGGGACCAAGCCTTTACCCTTGCTTAAACGAATGCCTCCTCATCCAATGTGTAGAACTGTGCATTATTACTATATTCTGAAATAAACTTGTTTCCTGACAAGTGAAGCGTCATACCAATAGAGCGCTCTCGATTGATCACCCTCTCTTCTCTCCACAGTCCGCCTACCAGCGTGTACTTGACGGAGACGCTTCTCTCCCAAGGTTTTTGTGTCGTCAAAATCATTGTTTCTCCATCGACAGCTATGCCAACCACTTGTCCATCCCAAATATGTTTTCCATTTAGTTTCACTGCTTGCTTCAGACTATACTGCCCCTCGCCATTCAGAGTGTAGTAATGCAACGCACCATACAAACCATCTACTTTCTCATTCGGTAGTCCTACTTGAAAACCAACAAGCAAAGAACCGCCATCATCAGTTAGAACAACATCATTAATTCTTGCGTCACATTTAGTTTCTTTCGAATGGGTGTCTGGATCTTCATCAACGTAGACACCGTCTGGAAAAATTCTTTCCATGCATCTCCATGCTGGACCTTCATATCTATAGACATGGATGGCTGAATACCGCTCTCTAGTAGCAATGAAATCTCCCTTCACTCCTATGAGTATATCTCCCCAGCTTCCAAAGCGTGTCTTACAAGCTTCCTGTTGTACAATAATCTTGTTCTTCTTCTTCTTATCATCCGTGATACGAAAAATGTAAAGCGGGCAAAACTTCTTAATTCCCTTTCTTTTTAGCGCCTCCTCCTCTTTCCATGACAACTGCCTAGGATTGACAACCATAGTATTCCCATCAAGTGAAATAGAGCTAGCAAAATCTATAAACCCCTCTGGGGCAGCTATAACTTCCACCTTTTTCCAAAGCTCCTTGATCTTTTTGTAAATGTACACCTCTCGCTGTTTGCTTTCTGAAGTAGTGGTACCCACCACCATCAAATTATTTTCTTCGGAAATGACAATAGATTCAGCTTTTGCAACATCCCTTAGTTGAAGAACTTGTGTTACTTCCAAATTGGAATCAGTTGTAGCGTAGACGGAAATATTTACATTCTTTCTTGCGGATGGACGTCCAGCAATGACAGCAGTGGACTTGTCGATAGCACAAGTTGGTTCAAAATGGATGAATTCTTTCTCCAGGTGTTTTCCATCGTATCGAGGATAATCACTTCGAAAGGTGTTGCTGTTGTTGGAGCTTTTTGTTGGTGACAAATCAGTGGATGAAATTGAGATCACATCATCTTCATAACTTTTTGCTACTGCCATCGCTGAAGCATCTAATGTGTCCTGATCCGTCTTTCGCTTGACGCGTTGATCATCCTCATCGTTGCCTGGGGCTGGGCGTTTCTTGTTCTGGTTATCACTGGTAGGCGACATCTCGTTTGGTAGTGTTCGATATGTACTGTGATCACTGGCGTCTATATTATGCCTCTTGTTCTGGCTGATCCATGCATAATATGCATGCGTTGTCGTCTTGCTTTTTCTTGCTACATAGACGCGAATGCAGATGTATTAATTCCAACGTAGATTTTTATGAATTCAAAATGTGTTTTGAAAGGATATGGCATGCAAGCGAGGAATTCGGTCTTGTTTGCTTGAATGATCAGATGAAAGAGGTGATCTGAGATGAATGGACGCTTACTTCATAATATTATGTAATGTGGCTTATGCATGCCCTTGACATAACTCTTCGCACAAGCACAAAGCAAAGTGAGTGATGTAGGTGTAGGGTTGCGTTGGTAATGTTCCTTTCTGCCTCTGTATCTGTAGAGCTCAAGGATGCATGGGGCTGTTGCCTGTTGCTGCAATATGCTGCTGGCTGCTGCGCGTGGTGTGATCTACTGACATATTGTACTGAGATGCAAAATGCAACTCGCTGTCGCTGCTTGGTTTGTGCCATTTGACCGTGGCCGCGAATTGTGCTCTCACCATTGACCGCCGCACTCTTTCTCTCACCTCACTCTCATGTTCACAGTATTACAGGTATTAGTCACAAATAACATGCGAGGGATGGTAGCCTGCATATGCAGCCACCTGGGTTGGCTTACGAATCATTATTCAGCCGCAAACGAAGCACTATCCACCACGCCTCCAGTGAACTTGATTGCGCTTGGCAGCATCACGACATGCATCTCCATCGCGGCCTATCAACATGGTCACTCCTCGATCCTTTCCTTCCACCGCATGGTCAAGTGGTCATATCGCATCGGTTTCAAATCAACTCTTGATTATGTGTCTGTTCTAATTGCAAAGTCGATACCATGGATGCGACAGAAAATAGATGCCGATATCAACAAAGAAAAGGAAAAGACAATTAGCCAATTACAGAAAGAGTGGAATGATTTGCTAGATCCATCGGCGAATGAGAATAGACATTTGAGTTTACCACCCAACAAAACGTCGTCTGCAGAATTGCTGACACTGCTAAAGAAATGGTCTGTAGCTGAATCTTCATTATGGGAAAAAGGTCAGGCAAGCGGGGCAATCTATCATGGCGGAAGTGAATTAATCGACTTCATGTCAAAGGTATATGGGTTGTTCTGTGTGTCAAATCCAATGCATCCAGATTTATTTCCCTACGTTCGAAAAATGGAAGGTGAAGTTGTCAGCATGCTCATCAATATCTTCCATGGGGATTCCAAATGCTGTGGAACTCTCTCGTCTGGTGGCACAGAGAGCATTTTACTCGCTTGCAAAGCATATCGTGACAGAGGTCGTGATCTGCACGGTGTGTCTACACCAGAGATTGTGGCCCCGACAACTATTCATGCTGCATTCCACAAGGCTGCACATTACTTTGGTATGAAGCTCGTATTGGTGGATATTGATGAACAAAGTGGTGAGGTGAATATTGATGACGTGAGACGAGCAATTACTAGGAACACAGTCTTGATTGCGGCGTCGGCACCTAACTATCCACATGGCAATATTGATGACATCGAAGGACTTGCATCACTCGCTCTGGAACGAAATATAGGATTTCATTCAGATTGCTGTCTCGGGGGGTTGTTGCTGCCTTTCGTTGACAAGTTGCAACAAATGGGAAAGCTTCATGGTCTGGGCTACAGCAACGATCCTCTTCCACCGTTTGATTTCCGCTTGAAAGGTGTCACAAGCCTCAGTGCAGACATGCATAAATATGGCTATGCTACCAAGGGAAGTTCTTGCATTATGTATTCCTCTCCAGAACTAAGACACTATCAATACTTTGTATCTCTGTCATGGACAGGCGGTATATATGCTTCTCCTACACTGGCTGGAAGTAGAGCAGGAGGCGTGAGTGCATCAACTTGGGCGGTAATGGTCCATTTTGGTGAGGAGGGCTACCTGGAAGTGAGTGAGCGCATAATACGCACAGCAAGAAAGATACGAAAGGGCATTGAGGAAGATATTTCAGAATTGGAGGTGATTGGTAATCCACTATCGTCCGTGATAGCATTTCGTTCGACTACACCAGCAATCAACATTTATGGTGTGGGCCAGGCTTTGGGCGAAAAGGGTTGGAATGTGAATTCTTTACAACATCCAAGTTGCCTTCATTTGTGTTGCACAAACTTGCACACCAAGGATGGGACGGAGAAACTCTTCTTGGATGACTTGAAGCGAGCAGTGGAAGAGGTGAAAAGTTTCCCAGAAAAGTATACCAGTGGTACCGCAGCAATATATGGGATGGTAAACTCCTTACCGGACGCTACGCTACTAGATCCAGTCCTGAAAGGTTATTTGGATGCTCTCTTTTCGGGATAAAAATATGCAGTAGTGCTTTCAGCTTGTAGCTGAAGGTGAAGGTGAAGTCTCTCTGATTTGTGCATACACGGAGACTATTGCTGACTGCATGTGGAGACGTGTACACCAGCGAAGGTGAACTCTAGCTCCGGAAAGGTCTGGATGAACGTGAATAAGATGCAGTCTAGAGGCAAAAAGTCTTTACGATCACTCTCTCGACTCATACTAATAGAAATCGATTTAATTTTTGGCGCGCGAATAAATTCCCTCGAAATCGAACGCTTCTCTTTCAATCTTTCATTCACTTTTCCGTGAAAAACCTACGGTCACTACGGTAACAGAAACGTTCGACTCGCTCCTCGAAACGATGCCAACATCAAATGTTATTCATGTCTCAGCCGTCGCGAACGGCTCTAACGAGTTTGACTCGAACTTCAATCAAGTTTCTTCTGCTGTTCATCACTCATCGCCTTTGATCAAACACGAATACGAGAATGATCATGCTACTCTTCCTTTTGGGACTGAAGTAGCCACAACCACAAAGAACAGCCAAGATGATCAACACTCAAAGTTAAGCGTAGCGGGCATCGAAAGTCCTTCTCGCAATACTGTAGCCTATGGAGCTTTAGGATTGAATCAAACGTTTGCATACCCAGCGCCCCCGCACAAGGCTGCGCGTGCCTTTCCTGGTCAGAGCCCTCATCAAGCTCATGCCAAACAACCAATTCAACAACAAGAACCTGTGGTTTCTTATGCTGTTCATAAGAACAGTCAAGCCTTTCCTGGCCAAAGCCCTCCATTCCAAGCAAAGAATGGTGGCTACTTTTCTGGAATGGACAATGGCTTGCAGATTCAAATGGCTCCCCATCCCGCAGTTCCACCGAATCCATCAGATCCATCAAATTCTGCAACCGCGGCCGCAGGAACGCCGCAGCCTCAACCGATTACGATCACGCACCTGTCGCCTGGTCACACTTACGCTACAGTTCCGTATCCTTATCACATCAACTATCCGTCTGGGCAGCCTCTCATTCAACATCCTAATGGAAAGTTTTATCCAGCAATTATGAGCGTCATTCCCTCTGGTCAGCGTGGCCATCAAGATGAAGCCAATTTACTATCGAGGATCGTTGACGATCCACCCTATCCCCCAGAATCATCACTGGGACAGCCCAAAAAGTGGATTCGCTGGACTGACACGGAGGATGTGGCACTCAAGACGGCAGTGAAGAAGTACGGCGAAGATCAAATGGAGCTTATTTCTAAACGGATCTTCCTTAATACGCGATCAATTGACCAATGCCGACAGCGATGGAAGAAGGCACTTCAGCCGGGACTTGTCAAGGGTAAATGGACGAAGGAAGAGGATGCGCTCATACTGGAAATGGTCAAGGCTTCGTCGGTTCCGGGCGGAGATGGCGAGTCGCAGGTATCATGGTCAGAGATAGCACAGCGCTTACCTGGAAGACTTGGGGAGCACGTCAAGGCTCGATGGGTTAATCATTTGGATCCAGAAATTCGGAAGGGTGTTTGGACTAAAACAGAGATGGATCTTCTCACGGAAGCCCAAAAAGAATTGGGAAACAAATGGGCGGAGATAGCCAAACGCATACCTGGAAGATCTGAGAATTCGGTCAAGAATCGATGGTATAACGCCAAGACGTCATTGAAGAGAAAAGCTCAAAAAGAAGCAGAGGAGGCTGAGGCGCGGAGACATAGAGAAGAAATTCTCTCTCGACAGGCAGATAATACCGATGATTGTAATACAGATGATAATGATAGACGCTCAAGTACAGAGAGCAATGAGACGATTCAGAGCCTAATCTTCAAGTCAGAGGAGTCACAAGCACAAGCACAAGAATAAGATTGATGATGTAGCACATAAACATAATAAGCTTTGAATGGACATGATTATGAGTTTGTAGTAAACCTAAGAAAAAGGAGTACCAGAATATGATAACATCGACAGTAGATACTTACGAAGACTCCAGATTGAAAAGGTCAAGGCTTCGGCCGAGTTGACCAACGCGTACCCAGCAGGCCCCAAGGGCATCTCGGATAACCCCGAGCCCCTCCTGCTCCTGGTTCAGGTTGTCCTCTCCTACGGATCCTGCGTCTCTCTAGAGCTGCGTCTCTCTAGAGAGTATATTAGCAACTAAATTTTTCTAAGTATCCTCTATCTATTGTAAGTGCAAGGAGTAATAAGTAACTAAAAAGTTGATAGAACTTCTTGCTTTTCCTACTTTGAGAGAGCTAGAAAAAAGTATTTAGATATTCTCTTTCCTTTCTCGACGAACTAAGCTGACATAAGGCTAAAAAAGAATAATGACCTAAAGATACGTTTTAGTGCCACACTGCCAAGGCTATCCCTTTTTCGGTCTCTGGATGAGAACTCATTATTTAGAGATTGTGCTATTTTAGCACTTGCTGGAGAAGAGGATGCTCCTCCCAAGTACCCGATTCCTACGTTTGTTTGCGAGGTTGGACAGTTTACGAGAGCATGCAAAGATACTTCTGGCAACAAGTGGCAAACTTCGCCGCATTAAATTTGAGCATCTTAGAAATTTATTGAAAACACCGCAAATCTATCATTTCGCCGCACAGGTAAGAAAAATCCGCTACGCACGCATCGCCCATGCAAAATAGCCAGTTTTCTGTGTCGAGTTGTAATTGAGTTTTAATGTCATTTTTGTACTAACGTCCAACGTTGCCCTTCAATAAAATAACACCAACAGGCCATTCATACAAACTGCCGTGCGTGCTCAAAAATTGACATTATTGGTAGACCAGCAGTCCGTAATGTTCCGTCCTTAGAATCGTTGTGGTGCCACGACAGAGGTCAAACATTCCTGACCGTTTTTTGTGTTCATAATCATCTGAAATCTTATTCAACATTCAACCCTGATTTCTTTTTCAGAGAGTCCGGAGAAGGGAAGGGAAGAAAACTGATCGATGTCACTTTGCAGCAAACGCATCACATAATTACTACGTTCTCCACACACCCTTCAAGTCAACAAAGTCAACATTCGAAGCGAGTGCAGCTGGCAGCCCCATCAAACTGACACAGAACAGAATTCCTCACCGAAACACACCAAAACAAACCATTTCCAACCATGTCGCCTCCCAGTGATATCCAGACGAACCGTAACGAGGCTTGTCGTCTCGCCAGGCGATCAAGTGACGACTTCAGTGACACCTATGGTGATTCTGCATTGGACGTAATTGCACCGTTTGAAAACGATGAAGTCCAACTTGGTCCTAGGGCCGTCGGATCGGGAGCGTTTGCCAGCGTGTATCCGATCAGAGGTTTCAACTTGCGTGCCAATAGATCAAAGAACTTCCTCGGCGTATCTATCGCCAATTACACCGGAGAACAGATGAAGAAGAGGGAGACGATTGCCATATCCGTCGATAATGGTGCCAATTATGTCATGAAATCTCTCAAGGACAAATTGGAGGATTCGGATGAAACAGAACTCTTCCACCTTTCCGCGCAGGATATTGTTACTGAAGCTGAGATGCTGGCGGCCTTTTCTCATCCAAACATCATCAAGCTCCATGGCATCATTGCTAGTCGCCATGATTCCTTTGCAGAGGGTCCGTCTGCGTTCTTTATCATCCTGGAGAGACTTGAGAGTACTCTGGATCGAAAAATTGAAGAGTGGAAGAAGCAGTACTCCTTCAACGGAAGCTTCAACAGAAGGGCCTCCCTCAAATCATTGAGAAGCAGTTTGTCAAGCAGCATGATTCTAGACAATGCCAAGGTAGAGAAATCTACATCAAGTGAAGGGGAGTCTAGTGAAGGTGGGTCTCTTGACAGTCGCCTGAGAATGGCCACTTCTCTTGCTGACGCAATGAAATATCTTCATTCACAAGATGTCATCTTCCGCGATCTCAAGCCAGAAAATATTGGTCTCGACAGGCGAGGCAACATTAAATTGTTCGACTTTGGCCTTGCTAAATTCATGCCCAAGAATGGTGACTCATACAAAGAATTATATGAGATTGATTGGGCAGGAACTCCTCGTTATTCTGCACCTGAAATTGTCTTTTGCAAGCCTTACAACCTCAAGGCTGATGTGTATTCCTTTTCAGTTGTCTTGTGGGAGATGGTTGGTCTTAAACGGCCATTTTCAAAGTTCAAGGCAAGGAAAGATTTTGAAGAAGCTCTACCAAAACTTGACAAGTTCCTTGCCATCGATCAAAGATGGCCTCAGCCCATTCAAGACGTCATCAAGAGTGGCTTATGCCAAGGTCACTCCGCTCGCCCAACTATGAAAGAGATTTACAATAGTCTAGATGACTACATCACTAATGGAGTCGAAAATAGTAACACAGACGAGAACACTCAAAGCCCAAGGAGGTCTTCACTCCGGAGACAACGTTCACGTAGGTCAAGCTTCGTTTTCCCTGGTGCCAACAGATCTAACCGAAAACTTGAATCGTCATTTTTGTCATTAAGGTCAAGTTCCGTCAGTCGTCGTTCTGATGACACACTGCTTGATGATATGATTGAAGAAATCGGGAACATTAATGTATAAATAGAATGGGGAAAGTAAAAAGCATATGTTTTGATTTAAATTTTGTTCATATACATGAACATTAGCCATCCCTGTATCATCAATCATCTAGCTCATGTATGAAAATGAGACTCTGAACAGTTACAAGTTACAATACTCTATCTCTTAACTTCTTTAGATTCACGAGATATCTACATCAACGATACTAAAAGGGACCTGCTTCGGTACAACGGTACGGTCTTTTCTATTGCCGAATGGCTTCGATTGTGCAACAAGAGTTAGATGAGACCATTATACATATAGGAGCACTTGAATCAACATGGTGACAAGAGTGGGTTCATCCCAAGAAGTACTTTGCAAGAGTAGTGCTTCTCTGACTCTGCCTGGACTTGTATCTCGGAGAGCAGAGCGAGCGAGAACAACTAACTATGGCAGGAATGACTATGGTTATTTTAACCGTACGGTAATAAACATCAGATGAGAATCTCATCATGTGACTCAAGTTATGAGTCCATCCGTTGCCTCAGTTTGTGAGACATTTGCTCGACCTTCATCAGGGCACTTACTTCTCCTTCTCCCTTGCAAAGTGTCATGAGCAATTAGGACCGGTATCGATTGTGCAACAAGAGTTAGAGGAGACCAGTATACAAGGAGCACTTGAATCAACATGGTGTCAACAACATGGTGACAAGAGTGGGTTCATCCCAAGAAGTACTTTGCAAGAATTGCTTCTCTGGACTTGGATCTCGGAGAGCAGATAGAGCGAGAACAACTATGGCAGGAATGACTATGGTTATTTTAACCGTACGGTAATAAACATCAGATGAGAATCTCATTGTGTACATGTCCTTTCATATACTATTACTAGACCGGACCAGCTCGGCTGCTGGTCCGCTATGTAGCCCACACGGAAATGGTGTGAAATAAGAACGCTATTAAACACGGTACTAAACGGCTCTGATAAATATGTAAGTATGTTGTTCCGTTTTGCACTATGGAATGAGAAGGAGTTGTCGAAGCGGTTCTAACTTGCTTGCTATTCGGAAATGTTTGTGAAATAAAACGCACGAAACGGCTCTAACTAAATATCTATGTTGGTCGTCTGTTTTGCACTACTTAGGAGTATGCTATGTTGGCCTTGGAATGAGAACGGAGTCGTACGAAGCGGTTCTAACTTGCTTGCTAAAACGTAGCGAATGCAAACCTGAAGGGCAAAAAATCTGAAAGGAAATGGTTTTATCCCTTTCAGATTTCCAGTATGGTGGCCTGTATTTATGAAGATGATGCGTTGTTATTGAGGATGTGGATCTACTCCTGAACTACTAAAACGAAAAAAGTTTAGGTTATCACAGCGGATTTTGACGAAATGTGACAAACACGTACGACCGTACGAACCACAATTTATTTATATTTATTAGATGTTTCCAACTATTGAACCACTAGCAGCACAATGGTGAAAGACGGAGCTAGCTCTATATACGCTCAATTGGCATTCATCAAGTCGCATACGAGGCTGTAAAATCTCCGCGTTGCCAACTATAATGATCCACTAGGCAGCGGCTCAGGCTCATATTCACGTCGCTACAGACATTGTAATGGTGAAAGACGGAGCTCGCTCTACATAAGTACGCTCAATTGGCATTCATCAAGTCGCATACGAGACTGCAGCATCGCCGCTACAATTGTTGTCTTCATAAGCCGTATACATTTCCTTCTATACTATCGTTGCCAACTATAATGAACCACTAGCAGCGGCTCAGGCTCATATTCACGTCGCTACAGACATTGTAATGGTGAAAGACGGAGCTAGCTCTACACTCAATTTGCATTCATCAGGTCGCACACGAGACTGTAGCATCGCCGCTACAAGTGCAGTCTTCATGTCATGAGCAGTGTATATGCCCTTTCGTGTACTATTGTTTCCAACTATAATGAACCACTAGCAGCACCATGGTGAAAGACGGAGCTAGCTCTACATACGCTCAATTGGCATTCATCAGGTCGCATAAGAGGCTGTAACATCGCCGCTACAAGTGTAGTCTTCATGATCCGTATACTTTTCCTTCTATACTATCGTTGCCAACTATAATGAACCACTTGCAGCGGCTCAGGCTCATATTCACGTCGCTACACACATAAGTGTGTCGCAAACAGCTAGTTCTACGCTCAATTGGCATTCATCAAGTCGCATACGACACTTGTAGCATCGTTGCTACAAGTGTAGTTTCCAAGAACCGTGTATATGTCCTTTCGTACTATTGTTGCCAACTATAATGCACCACTAGTAGCGGATATTGCTTGAATTGACGATGCTAGATGCATAAAATAGTGTCAAAATACTGATCTAACACGTTGCCCAAATCGATCATTATAAGGTTGCTGTGTACACTACAGATGGCATATCCGAGGTTAGAGTTGAAATGTTGTCTATATGTATGCATAGAAGAGGTTTGCTGACTAAAACGTTCACAAGCACAAATACATCACACAATATAGTCAAAATATGTGTTTTGAAGAGGGCATTGGGCTTGACAAAGATTGAGTAGCATATTGATATACGAGCTACCGATGACATACCCGAGGTTGGAGTTGGTATGCCGTCCACATGGATGCATAGAAGAGGCATGATTATTAAAACCTCTTACATCACTGATATATCACACAATAGAAGCACTCAATGTGTCCTGACTGAGTAGCGTAGTGTCATACGAACTACAGATGACATACCTGAGGATGGAGTTGATATGTCGTCCACATGAATGCATAGAAGAGGTCTGGTGACTTCAATCTGTAAAATCACTTGTGAATGCACAATAGAAGCACTAAATGTGTCTTGACGAGGGCATTAAAATGAGCCAAAATTGAGTAGTATAGTGATTGTGCGGACTTTGTAAGATATTTGTCAGGTCTGAGTTGATATGACGTCCACATTGATATACAGAAGAAGTCTGAGCACTTCAACTTGTTGAATCACAAATGCCTTGCACAATAATCTAACGCTATTGCATCCTGACGATCAGGTCTGATTTGACGAAGTTAACTTTGTGTTGAATTGTTGCATCTGCAGGAGTCCCCAAACACACAACCTCCTCCCGTTAAACGAAATATGGACAGTTTCGCGCAGTTGCTTGATGTGAATAAATGTAATCTCTCAGAAACAAAACTGCCACTTTAATTGCGTTGCATTGTTGTCATATCTTGGAGCGATAGAACGAGCCGATGGCAAAGTTTTTGTCAGGTATATCCGCTGCCATTCAAACTGGACGTTCGTAGTATTTAATCAAATCATTCCTCCAATCAACTTGAGTTGGCTCACACCTCATTACTTTTATATTCAATCATCAAATTGTTCCATTCATCTCTATTGATTTGTATCTTCTCCATCTTCTCACGCTCAGTAGTAACTGGATTGACCGTACAAGTGTATGATACCAGCCCAGTGCCGACAAGGAAAGCATACTAATCGTCCTTCCTAAAGAATCCAAGTCGACGAGCGAGGCTGTACTCGTCTGCGCCTCCGTTGATGGTGTACCAACATGATCGACAAGAACAACAAAAGTTCCAATAATAAGTTTCGCGCACGCATCATCGTTTCGTTGAGCTGCATTACCGAGCCTGCTCAGGCTTTTTTTATGAGATGTCCGACTGCACTTGATGAAGCTACTGTGAAAAAAGCCTAAGCAAATGCAGTATGTGAAAGCAATGGCAATGGTTCTTCTGAGCAATGTAGGGCGTGTATATTCGTGCAACTTTTTTGGGGAATTTTTGGCCATGCGATGCGCGAGGCACGACCGCAAAAGTTTTCTGCCCGCCAAAATATGTATAAATTCCTACGTTAAAGTGAAAATCTTAGTAGCCGAGTACCGCCTCCGATTTTGCTAGCTTTTTGCAGGCACACATCATAATAACAGACAAAAGCATTGATAACACCTCCGCTGCTAAGCCTACTCTCCGCACACCATCCATGAATATCAATGATGTTATTATTTGTCTCGTCTCGACAATAATTTTGTCACATGCAAGTCAGATGCGGGTACATGTCGTGGGCGGCACCATCACGGAGAAATTATAGTTTCAATTGGCAGCGCAAAATCTGAGACAATTCTCTTCGCCCAAGTCTATAATGACCATATAATAAGTATTACGTTTCAAATAAAAGGACTGCATCGCGGTCAATGAATAATCAACATACGTTGGACGTCTCTTGGGGCTGAAATAGGTCAAAATCGTTTGGAATTACTGATAACTGACATGATGATTATTCCACCGGTGATTCCACATCAAGAATATATAACAATCAACCTCATGGAGAAAAGAAACAATTTTGTGGCTTTCTACACAATTTCAATCATATAGAAGAGTATAATGGATGGTAATAGCGCTACATTGCAGCAATATTTTAATATGGAATAAGTGTTTTTCTTTCAAAATTGAGATGTTGTGTGACTTGTTATGTCATTAATTACTATTAATGTGATGTTTTAGTAACTCGACATCGTCCTTTTTGCATCCTCACATGAGACCTATCAAATAATAGATATGGCAACAGAAGATGACCACCAAAGAGTGTTTCTTTCATCGAAATTTGGTTGATGTTGTGTCCATCGGAAACGAATTTTTTTGCGTTCTTAGTGCATTACTTGTAGGAGCTACAGCGGCCTTTCATACCACTTCCAATGGGCTCAATTGTTGGACAAAACCATAGTATGGAACAAGGATAAGGGGCAGTGGCTTGGATACAATGTTTGCGGCTATCGAAAGGCAGTAAAGTCGATAAAATGGAGTGTTATCTTGATGCCCATGAACGAGGTGCTACTTGTTGTGTATGTGGTGTCTCCGGCCGAATTATCAGCCACGAAGGCACTGATACATCGTCATAAGTATATATTATCGATTGATGAGGCGATAGGGTACTATATGGTGGTAATGGTCGCATATGCTGTCGATCTCTGCTTCGCTATCCTCATCCACAGAGCATCGTAGGATAGAGTCTACTTGCCCACGTGACGGCCCCTAATTTCTAGCAGATATCCAAAGTGCCCTTTTTGAGTTCTGAACTACAAATATTGTCATGCGTTCCTATCTGAAAAACGGCACTTTGAGTTATCAAGGCGGCTGACTAATTAATAGTAGTTCGATAGGGACGCAGTCAATACCATGGTGTTGTGCAATTTTATTGTTGGTGGGTGTTGATGATGATGAAAAACGGGCGGCCCGCTGGGGATGCCCGGTTCCGGGGCCATCAGAAGTGGATTGTTTGGCTCAAAAAGAAGTATGAGTTCCTACGTCAACTATTTTTTGTACTTAGAAAGTCGACTTAGGCGGTCGTGGATAAATATATATGGAGGCGCGAGGGCTTCTCAAAAGTAGTAGGTATCTCTAGTGTCTACTGGACTCGGACAGGAGCGGTACGAAGCAGATGGGCATCTGAAATGAATAAGAAAAATCGCTGTAAGACTCACTAATTCTTGCTTGGGACAGCCGTGAATACATAGTGAGCAATGCATTTCATTAGCTATTCTCTTAGTCTCGGTTGCTATCATATTCGATCCATTGAAATCTCTGTATCTGTAGGGTGTACATATTTTCTCTCTTGACAATTCTTGCCCTTACATTCACACTACCTGTACAATGCTATCGCAATCGGCCGATGAAAGTCACAGAGACAGAGGTGCACTTGACTCAGCAAACATTCCCGTCTCAGCGCTTCTCCTCCAACTTTTGCAGATAATTTTGCCATAGACGTAAATCTAAGCACTTTCAGTTCCACCGCATCCGCCAGAGTCATCCTTTGTGTGTTGAGGTAGGCTTGCGGTAGCGGGGAGTTCGTTGTTTGTGGACTGATTAAGTTGAGCTGTGAGCCTTGACCAGGCAAACATTATTTGAGGATTGAGTTCGTAAGGTAGAGATGACAGGCTCAGGCGGCTTGGGACTGTGATATCCAATACGGTCACTAGGGCATTAAGTCGTGATATGTCCTCTTGCTTTCGTATTGTCGAATATTTGGGTTGGAAATGGATAAAAGAGTGCAGGAACTGGACATGACGTGGGTATTTGAGAGAGATACATGTGCGATAGATAGAACTAGAAGAGAGAAACATTTACTAATTGCATTGAAAGTTCTTACTTACCCCTGGAAGAGTCTTCAAACAAGACGTCAGTGCTAGGATGAAGAACAAGGCCGAAGACAGATCAGTAAGCAATAATCAGCAAGGAGGGAGCAGACAATAGCATTTTTTGCACGGTGATACTCACTCCATGCCCACATCGGCAAGTTTCGATCAAGGATGGCGACGAAGATAGTGTAAAAAATAGTACGGCGAAGATCAAATGGAGCTTATTTCTAAACGGATCTTCCTTAATACGCGATCAATCGACCAATGCCGACAGCGATGGAAGAAGGCACTTCAGCCGGGACTTGTCAAGGGCAAATGGACGAAGGAAGAGGATGCGCTCATACTGGAAATGGTCAAGGCTTCGTCGGTTCCGGGCGGAGATGGCGAGTCGCAGGTATCATGGTCAGAGATAGCACAGCGCTTACCTGGAAGACTTGGGGAGCACGTCAAGGCTCGATGGGTTAATCATTTAGATCCAGAAATTCGGAAGGGTGTTTGGACTAAAACAGAGATGGATCTTCTCACGGAAGCCCAAAAAGAATTGGGAAACAAATGGGCGGAGATAGCCAAACGCATACCTGGAAGATCTGAGAATTCGGTCAAGAATCGATGGTATAACGCCAAGACGTCATTGAAGAGAAAAGCTCAAAAAGAAGCAGAGGAGGCTGAGGCGCGGAGACATAGAGAAGAAATTCTCTCTCGACAGGCAGATAATACCGATGATTGTAATACAGATGATAATGATAGACGCTCAAGTACAGAGAGCAATGAGACGATTCAGAGCCTAATCTTCAAGTCAGAGGAGTCACAAGCACAAGCACAAGAATAAGATTGATGATGTAGCACATAAACATAATAAGCTTTGAATGGACATGATTATGAGTTTGTAGTAAACCTAAGAAAAAGGAGTACCAGAATATGATAACATCGACAGTAGATACTTACGAAGACTCCAGATTGAAAAGGTCAAGGCTTCGGCCGAGTTGACCAACGCGTACCCAGCAGGCCCCAAGGGCATCTCGGATAACCCCGAGCCCCTCCTGCTCCTGGTTCAGGTTGTCCTCTCCTACGGATCCTGCGTCTCTCTAGAGCTGCGTCTCTCTAGAGAGTATATTAGCAACTAAATTTTTCTAAGTATCCTCTATCTATTGTAAGTGCAAGGAGTAATAAGTAACTAAAAAGTTGATAGAACTTCTTGCTTTTCCTACTTTGAGAGAGCTAGAAAAAAGTATTTAGATATTCTCTTTCCTTTCTCGACGAACTAAGCTGACATAAGGCTAAAAAAGAATAATGACCTAAAGATACGTTTTAGTGCCACACTGCCAAGGCTATCCCTTTTTCGGTCTCTGGATGAGAACTCATTATTTAGAGATTGTGCTATTTTAGCACTTGCTGGAGAAGAGGATGCTCCTCCCAAGTACCCGATTCCTACGTTTGTTTGCGAGGTTGGACAGTTTACGAGAGCATGCAAAGATACTTCTGGCAACAAGTGGCAAACTTCGCCGCATTAAATTTGAGCATCTTAGAAATTTATTGAAAACACCGCAAATCTATCATTTCGCCGCACAGGTAAGAAAAATCCGCTACGCACGCATCGCCCATGCAAAATAGCCAGTTTTCTGTGTCGAGTTGTAATTGAGTTTTAATGTCATTTTTGTACTAACGTCCAACGTTGCCCTTCAATAAAATAACACCAACAGGCCATTCATACAAACTGCCGTGCGTGCTCAAAAATTGACATTATTGGTAGACCAGCAGTCCGTAATGTTCCGTCCTTAGAATCGTTGTGGTGCCACGACAGAGGTCAAACATTCCTGACCGTTTTTTGTGTTCATAATCATCTGAAATCTTATTCAACATTCAACCCTGATTTCTTTTTCAGAGAGTCCGGAGAAGGGAAGGGAAGAAAACTGATCGATGTCACTTTGCAGCAAACGCATCACATAATTACTACGTTCTCCACACACCCTTCAAGTCAACAAAGTCAACATTCGAAGCGAGTGCAGCTGGCAGCCCCATCAAACTGACACAGAACAGAATTCCTCACCGAAACACACCAAAACAAACCATTTCCAACCATGTCGCCTCCCAGTGATATCCAGACGAACCGTAACGAGGCTTGTCGTCTCGCCAGGCGATCAAGTGACGACTTCAGTGACACCTATGGTGATTCTGCATTGGACTCAATTGCACCGTTTGAAAACGATGAAGTCCAACTTGGTCCTAGGGCCGTCGGATCGGGAGCGTTTGCCAGCGTGTATCCGATCAGAGGTTTCAACTTGCGTGCCAATAGATCAAAGAACTTCCTCGGCGTATCTATCGCCAATTACACCGGAGAACAGATGAAGAAGAGGGAGACGATTGCCATATCCGTCGATAATGGTGCCAATTATGTCATGAAATCTCTCAAGGACAAATTGGAGGATTCGGATGAAACAGAACTCTTCCACCTTTCCGCGCAGGATATTGTTACTGAAGCTGAGATGCTGGCGGCCTTTTCTCATCCAAACATCATCAAGCTCCATGGCATCATTGCTAGTCGCCATGATTCCTTTGCAGAGGGTCCGTCTGCGTTCTTTATCATCCTGGAGAGACTTGAGAGTACTCTGGATCGAAAAATTGAAGAGTGGAAGAAGCAGTACTCCTTCAACGGAAGCTTCAACAGAAGGGCCTCCCTCAAATCATTGAGAAGCAGTTTGTCAAGCAGCATGATTCTAGACAATGCCAAGGTAGAGAAATCTACATCAAGTGAAGGGGAGTCTAGTGAAGGTGGGTCTCTTGACAGTCGCCTGAGAATGGCCACTTCTCTTGCTGACGCAATGAAATATCTTCATTCACAAGATGTCATCTTCCGCGATCTCAAGCCAGAAAATATTGGTCTCGACAGGCGAGGCAACATTAAATTGTTCGACTTTGGCCTTGCTAAATTCATGCCCAAGAATGGTGACTCATACAAAGAATTATATGAGATTGATTGGGCAGGAACTCCTCGTTATTCTGCACCTGAAATTGTCTTTTGCAAGCCTTACAACCTCAAGGCTGATGTGTATTCCTTTTCAGTTGTCTTGTGGGAGATGGTTGGTCTTAAACGGCCATTTTCAAAGTTCAAGGCAAGGAAAGATTTTGAAGAAGCTCTACCAAAACTTGACAAGTTCCTTGCCATCGATCAAAGATGGCCTCAGCCCATTCAAGACGTCATCAAGAGTGGCTTATGCCAAGGTCACTCCGCTCGCCCAACTATGAAAGAGATTTACAATAGTCTAGATGACTACATCACTAATGGAGTCGAAAATAGTAACACAGACGAGAACACTCAAAGCCCAAGGAGGTCTTCACTCCGGAGACAACGTTCACGTAGGTCAAGCTTCGTTTTCCCTGGTGCCAACAGATCTAACCGAAAACTTGAATCGTCATTTTTGTCATTAAGGTCAAGTTCCGTCAGTCGTCGTTCTGATGACACACTGCTTGATGATATGATTGAAGAAATCGGGAACATTAATGTATAAATAGAATGGGGAAAGTAAAAAGCATATAAGTTTTGATTTAAATTTTGTTCATATACATGAACATTAGCCATCCCTGTATCATCAATCATCTGGCTCATGTATGAAAATGAGACTCTGAACAGTTACAAGTTACAATACTCTATCTCTTAACTTCTACTTCTTTAGATTCATGAGATATCTACATCAACGATACGAAAAGGGACCTGCTTCGGTACAACGGTACTGTCTTTTCTATTGCCGAATGGCTTCGATTGTGCAACAAGAGTTAGATGAGACCATTATACATATAGGAGCACTGGAATCAATGGTGACAAGAGTGGGTTCATCCCAAGAAGTAATTAGCAAGAGTACGATAGTGCTTCTCTGACTCTGGACTTGTATCTCGGAGAGCAGAGCGAGCGAGAACATATGGCATGGCAGGAATGACTATTGTTATTTTAACCGTACGGTAATAAACATCAGATGAGAATCTCATCATGTGATGTTACTACCTATGTCCTTGTGTTGCTTCGGAGAGTGCGACATTTGCTCGACTTTCACTCACTTTTACAGAATACCGCCGATAGATGTCATCTGATCGTAAACCTGGGTGGGGTCACAAGTCACATCAACTTTCACGATCACATTTCCACGACCAGCGACCAGGCACAAGGCGCATGCAGTCATCGCAGACACAAAAACGAACGCTTGCTCGCTTCGTGAAAAGCATCAGTTTAAGTAGGTAAAGTGTCATTCTAATCAATACCCGGCAAGCCTTGTGGCAGATTATACCTCGACACCTTCATTCTATATTTAACGAACGACGACGACAATGAAGAGCTTTAATCTGTCTCGGCAGCAGCAGCAGCAGCAGCAGCAGCAGCGTGAGCTCGAAGGGACAGACATTGAACACGGAAAGGAGAGTACCGAACTCATCGCTGACTCCTCTCTCGGTGTGGACGGCTCTTCCATCGTCTTCGACTCCGCCACTTCAAATACTGCATCAGATGAATTTGATGCCGCAACATCTGATACAGCTGATTCTTCCTCCGAAAGCGACACCTCCGAAGTCGAAACTACCACCACCACGTCTGAAGTCTTTGATCAAGCCGCGTACGAAAACCAATTCATCCAACAACCCTCCTTAGGCGAGTTCACCACCGCCGCCTCCCTCTTCCCCTCCGGTCAGAACGTCTTCTCACCCTCCTCCATCCTCAGCAAGCCGCACTACCTCTCCTCCTCCATCACCGGTCAACTATGGCTCGATATCGATCGCAACGGCAAACGTGGGTCCTTCAATGACCCCACATTGAATGCTGCCGAACAAGACTCGGGAGTAACCGGAGTCGATGCCATTGTACTAGTCGACTGTGATACCGATACCGAGGTAGCCGTAACCAAATCCCAACCAGTTCGGGGGGATGGACAAGTAGTCATTCAAAAGGCTACCGAAACTTCTGGGAGGGCCGGGGGATATAATTTCCCCGAGGTCATGAATCGTCCTGGGCGGTATTATATTGTCTACAAGGCACCCATGAACTTTCGGGTGAATTCCAATGTGATGCCCATGGGGGAAGTCAAGGCTGAAAAGAGTGAGGAGACGGGAACATTCTCGTACTTTGAATGTCCGTTGATGGGTGGTGAGGGGGGAATGTTTTATGACGACGCGGTGGAGAATGGGGAGTTTGATTATGGGGGGTATTGTGGACGGAGTGTCGGGTGTTTTGAGGTGGGACGTAAACGGGATTTGATGAACAAGTTTGAGAATTTAATTGAGGTGGATGAGAGTACGGGGGAGGAGCGGGTGGTGGTGGGTAATGAAGATGAGAATGATCTGGATGATATGGTGGTAGCCTACCCCTCGCAACACATGTTGGATGTGGGATTAGCAGAGCAGGAATGGCCTCTTACGACTCAGCAGTATGCGGATATTACAGTGAATCTTTTATTTCTCGACAATAGTACCGAGGCTGTGTATGATATACTGGGGGATGCGCTCGAGAGTGATTGTGCACTTGCGGAAAGTTCCACTGCATTGGATATCAAGAGGAGTCTGTTGGATACGGTCAGGTCGATTGAAGAATTTTCGGATGTCAAGCTTGAAGTGGAAGATATTGGTATTGCCATGTCACTTGAGGAGGAACATCAAAAAGTTTCGGAAGAGTCGTCGCCGTCGTCGTCATCATCGTCTGAAATCTTTTCCAGAAATTTGCGATCCTCGAGAAAGTTACAAGTGTTAGAGTCGTCAGAGGAACGTCCTGTCTTGAAATTCACTGCCGTCTCTTACAAGTTAAACGTGCGTGGCGAATACAACCCTCCCCCTCGTCGTCAACTGGGTGAGATTGCGGAAGATTCCATCAATCGCGATTCGAGAAAACTCACCGAGACCCTTCGAGATAGGATTGATCCATTTATGGGTCTGCAAGATGTCAACGCCAAGGTTTTATCCATCAAGGGCTATGAGGATAGCGTAGCAGCTGGTAGCGCTGCTTCTGGTGAGATTCGTCCTCCTCCTTTGGACACACTGAATGCACAAAACGCGGAATCCCGAAGTGGAGGTCTTGCAGATTGGGCTACTATTCCTATTATTCTCCTGGCGCTCTCGATTTCTTGTCTAGTTGGACTGTTCTTTTTCCGTCGTGCCTTTAGTCGACGCAAGGTTGTGAACGATGATGAAGATTTGAAAAAGGATGAGGTGTATGATTCGGCAAATGATCTTGCAGACGAAGAACTGGCAGCTGCCAAGAGTAAGGAAGATCCCATGGACAATGTCGTGTCAGTTGATAAGGCTGAAGATGTCCCTGACAATATGCACTCCAGTGGGACAGATGGAAGCAGTGGTGCTGATTCTTCTGACCGCCGTGATTCTTCTGATCGCCGACGAAGGAAGCCAAAAAGCAGGAGTAGTAGGGCAAGAGAGGTTGCATCGTCATTGAAGAGGTCGCTAACTGTTTCTCTTCATAAACAAGAGAGTATTATGAGTGACATTTCTGACCATGAAGAGAGACGAAAGAAGAGGAAGAAGGCAAGGAGAGAGGCCCGCCGCCGTGAGTCGGAGAGGGAAGATGATGAAAATGAAAGAAGTGACAGGAGTCGTAATAGTAGAAGGCATTCTAGGAGATCATCATTGGGATCTACGGCATCTTCAAGGAGAAGTAATGAACTCACTTGAGGAGCTCATTTGGCGATAGGTAGGCGCTATGTACAGGAAAGCAGTAGAGCGACGTCGCAAGAAGAGAAGCGGCAGTCCAAGAGCGGTTGAAGAAGAATGGAACACTCTTTAGATAAAGAGTATGTAATGATTTTTATGATTCATTAGGATTTTCTCTTGCTAATTTCTGCCCGTACGGCGTGAGCTTCATGTTGCCTTCCGTTCCATCCGTGATTTCATGAAGGTATGGAGTAACTGAAAAGAAATCATAATCCTCATGAGTTTGATATGACGTCGCTCTAATCTTGAACGGGATGGGAAGGTGAACCTTTCTTACGCTATCAAGGAACAACGGATTGCTTGGTGTGCTTTTACGGAGGTTATCCTTGTGATCTTTAGCTTTTGATCCGCATTGGCAGCCCTTTAGGTGAGGATCGTAGACATAAAGTCGATCACTATCATACTCCTGAAGTCTCGAACAGAAAAGAACGCCTAGCTCAAAGTTAGAGTAAGACATTTCGTCATGTTCTTCCGGTCCTCTACGTGGGGTAGCCTTGCCCTGAGCACCTTTAGACAGACATGCACTGGTCAGCATAAACCATGAGAAGTGTTCTTTTGCTTTAGTGCTACTAGAGGAAGGTGAAATTTGTTTGTCAGGTTTATCAGCCAGATCAAACAATCTGTAGATGCTCTTGATATGCAGCGAAGAGGAAGTGAATGGCATCTGTAGCGGATGACTCATTTCATACAACGCCATCCGCGATATCACTGACCTCTCTAAGCCAGCAAATGAATCCGAAGAAAGAAAAACGTGAAGGCGCTCTCGTTTTGGTTTCTTCAATTCTGCGTTCATGCGTTTCCGGATGATGGCGGCAGCTTTTGTATGTTGATTTAACTCCCACACTGCATGTCGTTTCTCCTTCATTAATACAAAGAAATCCTCGGATGGCCAAATGACATCAATTTCTTCAAGCAGTTCCTCGTCCATATCTTCTTCAAGGTCTTTTTGGAGATATTTTGCAACGACCTCTTCGAGACTCTCCCTCGTCCAATTCCCTCCCAAGCTCGTCGGCTGAACAACCAGTCGCTCCATTGCTGGCCACAGTGACTTTGGAATCCACATGGGGCCTACCAACCTACGTGACTTTTTCGAGTTGTTTGCCAGCTGCATGTGGTAAAAGTCCAAGAGGCGGGATAAAATGAATGAAACACGCTGAGGTCCATATGTAATATGTGGCTTGTATGTTGCCAATGTTGTATCCAATCCCTTTGGAGGAATAGAACCTTTGTGATGACCCGGGACAGTGGAGACGAGATGTACTTGAGCATCTTCAAACTTGTAGCGAGTGCACAATCCACCCAATGGAAGACCGTTCACATATCTCCGCAAAAAAATATCAGGAAGCATCGATCCATTTGCTGATGCATCGGATTGTTTCATCAGAAAATCTGTTAAAATGGTGCCAAAGTCCGATGGCATCCCAAGATCAACGTCGTTCTGATTGAATTGGTTATGTTGAGACTCATGTCTTGCATCAAATCGTTGAACCCATGATCCGTCTGTAGCATTTTGTGGTGTCAAATTTGAAGTCGAAATTATGATGACAATGGAGCCACTCTTCTCAAATAAAAGAAAGAATTTGGGGTGGTGAACACCCAGCTCTGTTTTCATATCTGGATTCTTTGCTTGTTTCTCATTCATCATTTCATCGTACTTTGACTCAAATGCATGCTCTTCATCATCTGAGTACCCCATGTTCGCCTCACTTTCAGTAAATGCAGCAGACACCGTCTCTTCAGGAACCATATTGCTCATCCCAGTAGAAGACTGCTCCTTGAACTTTTCCGGGGGTCTAATCCAACCAGGAAACACTCGAGAAAAGAACACCTCACCGCCGAAAAGAGGAGTGGGTTGTATTTTGGCCCATCTGGCTCTGTTTGCTAATTCCTCTTGGGACATCATATTGTCCTGAGATGAATCATAGTAGTCGCTGTAGAGTGGATCAATTGGTGGTTTTGGTTGACGCTGAGCTGGTGGAGCATTCGAGAGAGAGGATGGAGGTACTGTTGAAGTGATTGGAATGTTTGCTTTGGGCGCAAAGTTCTCAATTGCAGGAGGTTTCTTCTCAGTTGTTGTCTGGTTGTCTGCATTGGTGTCACTGTTGCCAGCACATTTTGATTCTTCTTCCATTAATGAGACGTTCGAAACTTCCTCAAAAATCTTTTCTTTTGCACCGTTGGAACTATCAGCAGCCACCTCTTCTTCTTCACGTTTCACCCGCTTCCTGCCCTTGCGCTTTCGCGTAGGTGTCTTGGGTAATCTCACCTTTTCACCTCCATACGTGAGAAAATTTTGGTGCTCGTCCTTCTTTTCTTCATATTTGTCTTCTCTATTATGAACAGCTTTCTTAACTGTAGGCGACTTTACTTGCAAAGAAGATTGACTGCTCCCACCACCTCGCAAGTGCATAGCATCCTCTTCCTTTTCTTTCTTAATACTAGTCTTGACATCATGCATTACTTTTGCCTTTTCACTCTTTTCAAGATAAAATCCCTTTTGGCCATGTAGTACCAGTGTAGGAACATGAGATCTATTCGAACAACCATCAGATCCATCCTGACTTTTTTTAGAGGAAGGAAATAGCTTTGGAAAAGTCTCTGTCAAATACTCCAAGTCGCCAATAGTATACGTCCCAATAATCGCCGCTGCCAAATCTAGTGAATTGATAAATTCTGCTCGATCAAATAGCGGTGGTCGATGCTCTTCTGGTGACTTTTCTGGTGGCAGCCTATTACGATTGTGATCATATCGTATTCGTGGTGGTGGTTGTTCTTTTTTCTCTCCGCATTTGTTGCAATACAAGTTTTCATGTGTAGAATTACCAAACGATGATGATGCTGATTGCTTATTCTTATCCACTTGATATTCTAGTAAGGAAGTGGGAGCATCTAAATAGAATCGATCGGCATAGTACCGTGTCCTGCCGTTATCGGAGGAGACGTAAGGGATTTCTCCAGGCGCGGTACGCTTTGAAAAAGAGGAGGAGGAGCCATGGGAGGAAATTGATGCAGAGGCAGAGGCTACTCGTCGTTGTTGGGCAAATGGTGGTGGACGCTGGCGTCGAAGGCCCACCGTTGTCGGTAGACGGTCTCGACTGCCGGCCATTGTTTACTTCATGTGGCTGCTGGCATTTTGTGTTCATGGTTCATGTTGCTGATGTTGCATGTTGAATGTTGACCCGTTTTCTTGCTTTCGGCTCTCACTTTCTTTCTCGTCTCACATTTTCGACAGAGACATAAGATAAGAAGATCAAGCAAAGTCTTCATGTATTCATGGCAAATACACATGCAGTGATGAAAATAAGATAAACGTTCTACTCAATCAAAAACAAACAATACATCAACCTTAGTGTGAATTCGCTCATCTGTTTCATAATGCGGTGTCAAAACAAAGTTTTTTCATGATTGTCGTCCTCTCTTCTTCAAGAACAAGATGAATGCAAAGAAAACCATGACACCAACCATTTGTGAAAGAAACAAGCGTTGGATTTCTTGAAATACAGCTGGATCATTCATTTCATTCTCATTCGCAACGAAAGGGACGGCATTGTCTCTATTACTTCTTGCAATCTGATGCTGCTCTTCCAGTGAAATAGAAGTAGTGTAATCTACAGCTACAGGAGCGGTTCCAGTTGCAGCAATAGCGTTAGGTGATACGCATTCACCAACTTGAAACCCATGAACAACTATAAACGCAATTGATGCAGGAGGGAGTGTTACCGCCAGGTCATCTGTATCTTCACCAACTATATCTGGTAGCTGTCCATTATCAATTGAAAGAAGCTGGTTTCCATTCAAGATAACTCTTTTAGACTCCCTGCTACCACCTTTGCCAGTCAGGATGTACTTTGTGAGTTGTGTACCAACAGTGACGTTAAGATTGAATGATGATTTCTTGTCAAAGTTTGTAACGACAAACATAGGATTGGCAGCCTCTTCCTTTGCACAAAACGCATGGATGAGCAGCGTGTCATATCCTGGTTCTTCGCAGCATCCAAATGTGTATTTGTCTGGAACATCTTCTCGACTTGGTGATGTAATTGGTCCAATCGATTTGGTCCCGACCAACTTCTTCCAAAGATGAGCTATCCAGTAATCGGGCATCGCCTTCATTGTTTCGTGTGATATCAATTCATAATGACCACCAACTAAAGCTTGACGACAGTAGACGGTATGAGGAACTGACTTGGAAATTGCACAAGTAGATTAGTAAACCAAAACGACCCAATGAATGAATCAGTAACATTTTGACGTCCACTATTATAAGCCATGGCACCCTCTCCGACCCACACCTCTGGTTTGTCCATGTATTTGTTGGCGGTGCTGGAAATACCGTGAAAATTTCTTGGATGTTGGATTATGGAAGTGCTCTTGGCGTACTTCACAAGCTTTTCTTCTTTGCCTCCACCATGATATTTGTGATAGGTAGCTATATCGACATGACTTCCCAGTGCTTTGAGCAGTTTCGTTGTTATTGATTGGCCCGTTGACGCTGGGCCAAGTATCTTTGGCTTGTGTGTGTTATTTGATGACCACACTTCATCTATGATGTGTCTCAATTCCGCATAAGCATTTACCAATCTCGTTACATTTTCAACCTTGTCCTTGTGAGTAACTTCATTACCCAATTCAAAGCTGAAAACTGTGTTGGCGTATCTGGATTGTGCAGTATATTGTAGCAACTGTCTCGCATTGGTAGAATCCCAATCTTGTTGATCATTTTGTCCCGATTCATCTTTTGTGTGACGAATATATGCTAACGTGAAAACAATTCTTGCGCCAGCATCTTGGGCAAATTTAAGAACTCCTTCCCACCGCTGCGTTGTCAAGCATAGTTGAGGGTTTTTGCCGCAGGCCTTGGCAAATCGATTTGCTTCCTCTTCAGTTGTGGTGCTGGAGGTCATGTTGTAAATGGCACTGTCCGCCTGCGAGCCACCTACACGAATGAATAATGGGCTCAAACCCGCAGCAGCAGCTATCAAATTTGGATGAGTTAAATCTGCATGAATGACGGAGGAATTGCCCCAGGCTCTCGTTTCAAGTGGCCACCAGTCAAGAGTTGTAGATATGAACTCGGGTCGGACGATGCCGATCGAGGATGCATCCTCTTTGATTCCAATTTCTATTTGCTTCATTAAGGAGCAGACAACAGTTTAGTACAATAGATGTTAGATAAGTAGTTGCATTACAACTTAGATATTTCATTGGTATGAGTTGCCATGTTGGGTCGTATATGCATCTTTGAACTTTTGAACAGGAGGCAGATGATTTACTTATGAGTGAGAAAGTGCGAATATTGCTGTCAACATAAAAGAGAAAAGAGGTATCTTATTTACAAAAATGGCAGAAAAGGGCAAAGAAAGATAAGCAGTTCATCAACATGCGCTCGAAGTGGTCGATACAAATCAAGCTGATAGAATATACCTAAATATTCCTCCATCCATAATATCCTATCAATGGCGTTATTATGTTTAAGTAAGTATTTCTCTAGTGTCTCTTTGGTCTCCGTTAACTATCGAAGTGAGGTGGGATGCAATTCACTGGCGTATTCTAATGTCTGAAGTAAGTCAGCCTCAACTGTCGACACACCACATGAGTCCGAGCAAAAAATGGAATCAAAACGAGGCTTTTGACTGCACCCCTGTCGTCGACAAACTAAAGCAACATTGTCATCAGTGTTTCTTTCCTTGTTTCGAATTGCTGGCTTTCTACCGGCTCTGTTCCCCAGACCATTTCTTCCCGATGTAGCAGCATCCATCTCAGTTGACGACATTGACATAGAGTTAAGAGTAGCGCTAGCAGTGTCATTTGAATCTGATGCTTCTGGATTTGCTATACCAATAAGGTCGTCATCGGGGTCAAAAATATTTCGTCTGGGATTTTCGAAGCCTGCTGGATTTGGCTTCCTCACATCATTGCGTAGGAACAGTGTCATGTTGTGACGATCGGTGACTCCTTCGGCATCTTCCACACTCATCATGATACGCTCAAACTCGCGTGTTCGAACTCGTAGACGCTCTCTTGCCTTCATATCAGTTTTCCCTATTCGTTCAATCATATCCGCCCATTGCTTTTCAGACTTCTCGTGCCGGCCTGCAACACTTTTAGTATGTCCTGATGCATGTGTTACACAGACGTTTCCAAGTGGCCACTTGTAAGGACCAGCATGTTTACTGAAGGCATATTGTCTCATTACAGCATTGGTTGCATTGCAACTTCGCAGATGATCGACCCTCTGTCGGTCTAGTCGCTTTGCACCAGCATCATTACCTTCAACGAAAGGCTTTTCGAGATAACAAATATCGCAGATTGGAACGAACGATATATTTGATGGGTCCGTGCTATCAGAAGAATAACGTTTGTAATGCCCTCCACACTGAGCATGCCTCCATGTGCTGCAAACGGAGCAACATACCATCGCTTTGTAGGGAAATGTTTCTGTCGTCTGACAGCAAAATTTTGGAGAGTACGTATACTTTTTCTCGTCCTTGCAGTAATCTTCGTACAACTTGCAGTGAGGTAGCTTCTCTAGAACACCCGGCTCTACGGATGATTTCATCCTTTTCCTGACAGCTTTTAATCCTCCCTTGTTGAAACTTACGACTTGTTGTGATTGTTTCGGGTCAATCTCTTCATCGGTATCTTCGTCGTTGAATGGTAGACCTCTCTTACGGCGTTCTTGGCGGATGACCTTATTTGCAGGCCACCATTCGTCTTGATCCTCTTCATTTTCTCCGGGTGTGAACTTCCTATTTGATTTAATCAATACATATTCTGGCCCGGTAAGAGTTCTCTCTTTTCCTTTCTTCTTACCTTTTTCAGGGGCTGTATTTTCTACTGCAACCTCGACCTCGACGTCAACCTCTGAATCTGAATCAGAAGTTGACTCCGGTTCCAAAGGTAACGATGGAATGTTAAATTTCATTCTTGCACTGATGAAAGGAGTTTCTTCTGAAGAGGTTTCTTGATATGTAGTGGCGGACGCTTGACTTTGCTTACTCCATTTCGTGGCCATTTGAATTTCATCAGGGGTCACATTAACTTGTGCGAAGTTCAGAACAATATCCGCTGCCTTATCAAAATCGGCTGCATTATCTTTTGGTGCAGTTTTTGGTGAACTGTCTTTTTTGTCCATTTTAGCCGCTGGTTCTTTTGCAGCCTTGGTAGCGGACTTGGTAGTTGCCTTGGTAGTTGCCTTGGTGGTGGCCTTGGTGGTGGCCTTGGTGGTGGCCTTCGTAGCGGCCTTCGTAGTGGTCTTCGTATTGGCCTTCGTAGCGTTTGTCTTGGTGGTCTTGCTTTTTTTGTCTCGTTTTGGGAGACTCTTTGTGGCAGAGCGTAAGCTGGGTTCCTCTTTCTCTTTTGACCGGCTACCTTCGTTAACATCAGTAATGTCAATCGATGTCAAATCCACTGGTTCTGTAGCTTCCAAATCGCTGTATAAAATCATCTTAAGTTTCGATGCCTTGTCGCCGTTTACTACCGGTTTTTTACTCTCTTGACTCTTGTACTCCGCATTCTTTAACGGGGGAGATTTTTCTGTCGAGAACGACTTTTTCCCTTTCGCCTGAGACGAGCTCTTCTTTCTGGGGGAAGGGGCTTTTGCTGGAGAAGACTCTCTTTTTGCTGCAAATGAATTCCTCGGTGGGGAGGTCGCTCCTTGGGCCCTGGCTGCTGATATCAACAATAGTTCTGAAGCACTAATAGGCTCCTCCGCATCAAGAGGCTCCACACTTTGCCGGGCCGCAGGTAGCGGTTCCTCGATAAGTGACGTAGATGGTGGAATCTGAATGCTCTGATCGGTTCTTCTATGCAACATAGACAACAGTTCTTCACGATCTCGCTGTTGAGACATTTGAGCATGCATCTGTTGTTGCGCTAACTGATCTTGCAACAACATTTGCTGCTGTTGCTGGAGCAAGAAATCATCTAATTGAAGAGGCTGGCCATATATATTACCGAACTGGCCTTGCAGTTGTTGCTGGTGCTGAAGTCGCCGTAGTTGGTTTTGGTACTCAAGCTCGGATATGAGGTGTTGTTCTTCAACTTGACGGCGTCTGAGTTCGAGTTCCTGCTGCATGGCTAGGTGACGACCGAGTGGGGATTGCAGATATTCAACCCCTCCACCATACTGGGCTTCATTCAACTAAAAATAGTGATAAAAGATTGCAGTGAAGAAATAAACATGTCAACGTGAGTAGGAGATAAAAAAACACGTGTTTTTTCAAGAGATAGATACACAAAATGTGAGCACGAATTTGTGACAAACTGCATTCGTGACCAGCTCCGCCCCCACCCCCATATTATTCCACAGAAAATAGACGGCTAATAACAATAAGTGAACTTACCGCTCTCATGTAATCGATACTATTGCGCTGTCCCGGATTCCCCCCGAAATTGCGTCCCCTATTATTAGGGGCACCATTGCCAGGGGCATAGTTACCGCCGCCACCGTTCATTTTTTTCTGGCTTTAAAATTCAGACGGCACAATTCAGCTGCTTAATTATAGCGGCTTAAGAATAATTGACCGTGAATTAATAACAGCCCCGTGCGTGTAGTGTGAAGGAGCGAAGGCTATAATATTAGATGTGTCAATAAAAATAGTGAGAGCGGGAATTTCCCCTGAACAATATTTTTTGTGGATTCGAAGTAAATCAACCACTCTAAAGGGAGGAGGTGTGTACACTTGTACTGTCAGGAAGAGGGGTGTAGATGAGGGCTGATGGTTGTTGCCTCAATGATGCCGCCATGTATTGAGGTTGAGGAAGCAAACACAAAATATTGTGAGCGATCTTTTTGCTGGCCGCTGCAGTGGCACCCTCAAACTGAGGAGGAGAGATGTGAACATAAATGGAAGTGCGAAAACCGGTATTGATAATGCATCTTTGATTCTCCCACAAAATGGTAGTAGATAGTGTCTGTAAATCTTCGAACGTCTATACGGTAGTAAACCTAGACCCAGTCGGTTGAACTTTCTGGCCAAAGCGAGCGTTGCTACAAGAAAAGGGTGATTTTCTGCTGTCGCGCTTCTAAATGTAGCTCAATCTTTGACACGACATCACAACTTTTATCATTCAGAGTTCGCAGCGTAACAAATGGGAGTATTTATTGGTGAGACCTCCCCCTGACGAATAAATGACGAACAAATCGAACTTCTCACCACTTCCACTCTTCACCTTTTTTCACACGCACATTCCCTGACAAGTAGATGTGACACCAAAAATACTTCTACCTGCGGACAACTTCAAGCTATCAGCACTGCAATACAATCATAAAGATACTTGCTCAGCTGCATCTGTATCTGAATCATAACACGTATTGATAAAATTAGTATATCATGAGAAAGCGGAAGTCCTCCGATTGTAGCAACAGTGATGAAGAATCAGTGCAGGCCGCCGAGCCGCCAGATAGCATAGCTGATGATGCTCTCTCCTCGAAATCAGATGTCAAATGGACGAGAACGCTTTTCCTCGGTCAACTTGGGCAAGGAAAGGCGATTTGGGTCCAATGCATGACCATCTTTGTCGCGGCTTTCTTGACTTATTCCTACGATAATGTTGGAAGCAAAAGCAATGTACAAGTTTCAATCATGACGGTGATAATCATTTTTGGAGCAAGCCCATATGTTGCACATTTGATACCTGCATCAATCGGAGCGTTTGTGGGTGGACAAAATGTCATCGCAGCAACAACAGACAATGAAAACACAATATATGCAACTAATTATCTGTGGCTGCTCTTGCTGAGCGTCGTAGTTGGTCTGGTTTGGTGCTTTGTCGTCACTCCTTTCAAGATCCTTGACGGTGTGGCTGGTCGCTTAGGAACAACGACCTTCATAGGAATGAACATAACGATGCTGTTGTTCTTTGGTCCATTAGGTGTTGTGCAATGGGAGAGATACATTCTTGGTGTGTATCAAGTGATATTTATCGCAGAGGAAGATACCAGATTGGATATAAGCAACGCATGGAAATGGGCCGATGAAGCTGAATTGGCAATAGGTTATTTCCTTTCAGTTGTATGGCTTGGAGTAGCAGGTGGAGCAATACGGATTGCTCACAACAACACGCATCCGCCAGAACCATTGAATAACGTTCTTACTCCTTGCTTGATTGCTCTTACAAGCATGCTGTTGGTAAACTCTGCTAGCTACGAACATGCATATGGTTTGTACAATGGTTTCGCTGTTGGAGCATATGTTGCTATGGCATCTTTACAGAAGATTCCAACCATAAAGAAATTCACTTTGGTTTCCTGTACTGCGGCTATGTGGGGCCTCGCGTTGACTCCTTTCTTTGTTGGATTCCCAGGGAGTAAGTCTACAAATACACAGACGATTGTGATGCGTTCAAGATTATCGTGTCGTGTTTAACATCTGTTTGATCTCCTTTCATCTGCAGAATCGGGATTCACTTCCATGATGGGGCATACTACATTTGATTACATCGAAAGGATCGTCAACAAGTGCAAGCACCAGCGTCTTGCTCGTCGTAAAAAAGAGGCTCAGATGCATCTAGCTAATGACACACAACAAAAAGAGCAAGAGAAACAATCTCTTCGACCAGCAGCCCCTGTGGGTGATGATGAGGCTACTTCAACATTGGCTCATCATTCTCACAGCCACAAGCCACAACGGGAAAATTCTGTTCTATTGAAGCATCAGCGGCGTCAACAAAGTCGTCTGAGGCATTACCAAGATCAAAAACAGGATAATGGGTCAGGCTTCGACAGCAATTCAAAGTTGCAACATCGCGGTTGGTCAGCTACTCAAACTGATGCAGCAGATGGATGGCAGCATACCTTGGAATCGCACCAGGACAACAATAATAATATAGTCTGAAGTAGCGAACTACAACTTCATTGCTGTTTAGGTTTAGGACATAAGTTAATATATATTCAATAGGCTTAGATCCTCAACAATATCCTTTTCAACTATCATTATAATTTCCAAGGAGTCTTTTCCTCTTCACGATACCTAACGCTGCCAAAACCCGCACGGAGATATGACAATGGCAAAGCAAGGAGCGGGATAGTGGTTCTACACAACCATATTGTAGATCAAGTGTTGTTCCAATTCACTTACTATTCTCTTAGTCTCGGTTGTTATCATATCCGATCCATTGAAACCTCAGTAGGGTGCATTTTATTTTCTCTCTAAACAAATACTTACATTCACACTACTTTGTACAAGCCTTGTTGTTCGGTACAAATTTTTCCTTCATTTACCTGGCCGATCTCTTTCCAAATTCCAATATGTACACTTGACTCAGCAACATTTCTTTATCAGCACTATACGTCCAAGTTTTGCAGATAAGCTGCTGATAGATCTAAGCACTTTCAGTTCCGCCGCATTCGCCAGAGTCATCCTTCGGTTGTTGAGGTAGGCTAGCGGTAGCGGGGAGTTCGTGGTTTGTGGACTGATTAAGGTGACTCGGCAGTGAGCCTTGACCAGAGCAAACATTATTTGAGGATTGAGATAGCATACCAGATGCAGATGTCAGGCGGCCTGGGATTTTGATATCCAATGCTGCAGCCAGGGCGTTCAGTCGTGACTTGTCCTCTTGCTTTCGTATTGTCGAATATTTGGGTTGGAAATGAATAACAGAGTGCAAGAACTGGAAATGACGTGTGGGTTCTATGTGAGATAGATAGAACTAGAAGAAATAAACGTTTCTTCATTGAAATGAAAGTCTTCATACACTTACCCCTGGAAGAGTCTTCATACAAGCCGTCAGTGCTAGGATGAAGAACAAGGCCCAAGACAGATCAGTGAGCAATAATAATCAGCAAGGAGCAAGGTAGATGCAGACGAAAGCATATTTTGCGCGAAGACACTTACTCCATACCCACATCGGCAAGTTAAGATCAAGGATGGCAACGAAGATAGTGTAAAAAATGATCGGAACAAGCAAAAACTGCTGGGCAAATATATACAGCAGTCTCTGTCTTGTTGCCGCAATTGTTTTCTTGCGCTTGCGTTCGCCATCCCCTTCGACGGCAAATCTATCCATTCGTTTCTCTGTGCGGTGAACAAATCGTACTAAACTGATCATGCAGAAAGACGATACTGCCACACAAGCGATCCCATAAAGTAATCCAGCTATTCCCCACACTTTGAACCACTTTGTTTCTTGATCTCTACCAAAGACTGCCATGCAATATGCCCAGCCCCCTGACTTTGATGGGATAAAAATAGTCCACGAAATTGATACATAAAACAGACCACATGCCCAAGAGAAGCCGTAAAGAAAGAACGTCCAATATCTGCCTCTTAGCTCTCTCTGTTGTTTTCCTCGGCATACAGTTAGCAAGTCTAAGAGAGAAGAAATTGAATAAAAAGTGAGTCATTCCCTCAAAACTAAAAACGAAGAACGAAGATAAACGTAATGCAATACTGCAGATGAAAAAGGGTCATAAACTCACATGTCGATGCTAGCACACACCTAAAACAACCGGCAGCTACCAGGAAAAATATACAAAGATAACCCTGAGCTGTGCATGTAGCTTGATTACCGGCTGCGAAAGGGTATCCTGTCTCCTTCGGGATGAGCCACCTGTAATAATCATATCATCGCATCAGAAAAGGTGAGAAGACTGTGAGAGAAATCACGACCTGCATATATGATAATGATAATGCTACGATATCTATGTTTCTTCACTTACGAATTGAGAAAATGTGGAAAGAGGCTGTAACCAATATCGGCAATGGCCGTGTGAACCAATAGATATAATGTCGGTGGAAAACACTCATTCGATTTTTTTCCTATCCCAACGTTTCTTGACGTCGCGGACGATGAAGACTGAGCCGATAATAGATGCAGCTGCACATATTTTTTCCGCACAAATCAATGTCAGCTGCTGTTTGTAAAGATGTTGGTCCATCTTGCTGCTTGCGATGACGAGGTTCACCGGTCACCGACAACCACGACCTTTTCACCGAACAAACTTTGAAATCGGTATCGCTCTCTCTCTCTCTCTCTCTCTCTCTCTCTCTCTCTCTCTCTCTCTCTGTATGTCTCTGTCTCTCTATCTACAAGTAGAATAAGTGCATCGGAACAGAACAGGCCGTCCTAGTTCAAAGTTCATCGATATCTCTCGTAATCAATTGCCATGCCAGGGTAGTGTGAGTTTGGCGGGGTTCGGGCTTCTTACTTCTTAGGTTTTTTTGTGTTAGTGTGAGTAGCGTAATGGAATTTCAAAAGGGTGAAATTTCACTACTGCAACTTTCGTGAAATTTACAGGGTGAAAGTTGCACCAATTTTGGCCAACAATGAAATTTCACAAAAATTCTGGCGCGAACGGATGGTACTGAACCAACACGTAGCACAAAAATAACCTAAGACCCTTCATTCCACCAACCACCAAACCCCACTTGATGTGTTTCCTCTGTGACCCAAACTCTCGTGTGTGGAGGGAGTTGTTCTACCTGCAGACTAACAAGGCTGCGCTCGTAAGGAAGATGATCGAGTGGTATGTGCCTTTGGGTGAAGATGGTTCTGATGAGATGCGGAGGAGAGTTAAAAAGGATTTTGAGGACTTTGATACTCAAAACAATGACTGGTTTCATTCTTTTGACGTTCCACTTCCATCGCTTCCATCTTTGGAACAGCTGCAACAGAACAACAAGTCTTTTAGTATCAAAAATGTGGTACAGTATGTGGAATCAACTGGTGCTATTTCTGGTCGCATCACGTGGTTTGAATGTTATGCAGGATCATCTGACTTCTATCGATTGGTTGCTAAGCCTCTAATGTCTATGGGAACTGTCGGATCGATGGATTGTGAGCGTAGGGCCAAACCTCTGAAGAACAGCATTCTTGTGAAGGATAGGAATAGGATGAAGGATCCAACTGGTGTTGCACTTCTTCGAGGGAAGGAAAACCTCCGTCATATCATGGATGCGAAGAAGATGCTTGGAAAGAAGCTTGCTGACAGTCTCTCTTAGAGTGATGTGTTGACTGCAGAGTGCAAAGTATTACGACTATCTCAGGATAAGCTAGAGTGAAATTTAATCCCTTGAAATTTCTGAAATTTCTGAAATTTCAACCTGCAATTTTCAACCCCCTCCAAAAATGGTGAAATTCCATTACGCTAAGTGTGAGGGGGTTGCGTGTGCGTCTTGCCTGCGTCTTGCTAGCGGCGCCAAAAATTGAGACATGCCAAAAATTGAGACAAAATTTATCCAGCGCACTCTCACACAAAACTCACACAAATGTAGCTTATAACCATGTCAGCACACCCCACTACTACAGCCCATAAATACATATTCGACAAAAAAGGCGAGTGTAGATGCCAAACTAAACACTATCCGAATATAGTTATTCGTCGGTTGACCTATTTATATCTATTCCACATGGAGTTATCTTCAATTGTTCCTGGGTGATTTTCCACATTTTTACTAGTTAAAATCACTAAGTAAAATCGTCTCAACACCCCATCTGACCCATGCTAATCTACCACGTCAGGATGAATACAGCAGTTACAATGTTGACCAGTGGCTCAAATGAAAGCTCTTTATATATGCTGTCATTATATGGCCGATGATTGTGGTGCTACGCCAAGAATGATGCATATCGGGGCCGCAACAGTAAAAATGTCGAGGATAGGGAGGAGTTTTGTGAGATGGCCTCGCTCATCTTGCTAGCTTTTGCTTCTTATTTTTGTCTCAAATAAGTTCCACGTGGACAAATTGAGATGTCTCAATTTTTGGCGCCGCTAGCTTGCTTTGAAAGTTACTTAAAGGCCGATTACCGGTGTATCTCCTTCAGCAGGAAGGTTCTCTTCTTATACCAGTTCCGCTGTTCCATTTCTCCATTTGATACCAGTCGTGAACCATGAACAGGTAAATACTCGTTCACGCGTGCGTGGTGGACAAATTTGGGGTCCCAATGACTCACATTTTGTGGTCCGCACAAGGAGAGCGGTTACTTAAGTATGCCGGAAATCACTGGGTATGGTGCTTGGGTGGAAGGTGGAAGAACCATGCAGGATGCAAACTACTGGGCTGAGGCTGAGGCATTATCAACATAAAAAAACAGGATTAAGGTTACGGACCAAGCAGCTTCAAAACTTAGTCAAAGTTGCAGTTGCAGCATCGTGGTTGGAGGTGGAGGGCTCCTCAACCTCAAACTGATGTATGTATAGGATTGATGGCAGCATACATAGACACTAAAATTAGAATCTCAGCAAGACAACAGAAATGATGTAATCTGAGGCTGAAGTAGCGAACTGCATTGTTAGGGACGATTCCTTACATTCACACTACTTTGTGTATATGGCTATATCGGCGATATCTTTCCAGCACAGAGGTGCACTTGACTCAGCAAACACTCAGCGCTTCTCCTCCAAGTTTTACAGACTGTGACATCTGAAGTTCAGGTGAAGTCAACATCAGCAACTACAATATTGGTGATTACATGAGTATCAGTCGTATTCCGCCACGCCGTTCCAAATCTAAAGTTCTACTCTTGGTACTTCTCAGCGGATGTGTTGAAAGATAGTATTTCTTGGAGAAGATCTTTGTGGGAGTTAAATTCATAATACTTATCATCATGATCATGTACACATTCACTATTTTCACTTAGATCGTCATGAAATAGTGCGTCACTTTCTTTATCGTACTTCTCTTGTCTCTTGACCTTGTACTTACATTAAACCAGAAATATCAAAAGCAATAATATATCGTATATATCAGTCCTCTATCTTCTCTGAGTCTCTGAACCTAAATGTCACACTAAGCCGCTGTCATCTGGCACACATCCTACATACAACATCTTTGTGTGAAGTATGCAGTTTCCTTGAGCATTTTATCTCCGCTACAGGCCACAGCCACGGAAACTATTCATTGATATTCAAAGCGTTGTACATGTACATACGAGGAAGACGCGTAAGATGTCATCACAGGTCTCTTTATCATCGTGGTTAGTGGGCTATCAAACTGCAGTCGATGGATGCCAGCATAGGGATCGCAACAAGTTGAAGTAGTGAACAGAACAACGTGTCTAGGTTGGGGACAAAAGTATCGTATTTGGGGCACTTGAAATAGGCTCCGATCTTCAGTCCTCAGGATTACTCTTTTCAGCCACCGATATCATTCTCAAAGATTCTTTTCCTCTTCACGATAACTAACGCTGCCAAACCCATCTTCGCTGCTGTCAAACGAACGCAGCACGGATCGTCTACACAGCTTTGAATCAATCACATCAAAATGTGACAGCTCGATACCCTGTGACGACTCTTTGGAGTGGAACTGAATGAATACATTTTGGGGCAGTCGAATGGAATCACCATCCGTTGTCTCCTCAATCACAGTGCTTTTCACAGCGTCATCCAACATCCACACATCCTCACCACTCTTGACCCTCTTGACCCCAAATACATCACCATACACAATATCTTTCCCAATAGTTTTCATGACACTTCGTGCATCCAAGCCGCCTGAATTATATTGAGGTCCAGACCATCGTGTTCCCTGCGTAGATGTTGTGGAGTAGAGTCTTTCAATGTTCATTGTGATGGTGTCTTTGATTATTTGATTGGATGTTGTGTCAATCGTAAAGGATATACGTATTCTTCTTGGGTATACTTGTTCCGTACCATCGTTCTTAGTAGTAGCATCATCATCTTGATCATCATCTGTAATAACCTCTGAGGATACCTGAAATATCGTTTCCATAGCCACCAACTGATCTGGTGCCGATGATGGACCAACCTTCTTATCCAACACAAGAACATCTTGCTCCTTCCCATCCTTCCATTTGACACATCGACTCTCATTCGATTGTAGATTGTATTCCTCGACCTTTTTCATCGTTTCCAAATTATCAATACCACAACCCACCTCAGGCAACACCATAATCGTTGTTCGCTCCATTATCATCTTTTGATTCATTTTTTCTTGATTTTCTTCTTCCAAGAAAAAATCCTCGGAGACCAACACCTCCAAATAACTCGGAATATCCCCCCATTCAATCATACTCTCGGGGACTAAATGTTCTGGAACGGGTATCAATGCCCCGGTTTTGGAAGAGAATGTTGCAGAGAGGCCGGCGTGGTCGCCACCTGAAGCGATGGAGCCGAGTAGTGCTGTATTGGAGGCGGATGAGGAAGACTCTGTCGTCATAATGTCAGAAGATGTGACATGGCGGTGGTGATGGCTGCTACTGCTACTTTTTAAGTGGCGATTTCTTGTTGTTATCGCTGTTGGTGCAAATGAGGTGATTGGCCTCGCTTGAGTGAGCAAGTGAAGGAGGAGTGGTGACGAAGGTATTGCTGCCGCTGCCCTCATCATGGTCGATACAAATAAATTTTGGAGGATCATTCCTTTTCAATTTTAGTGTGACAGATGCAGAGTGGACTCGTGAAGCTCCGCGATAATTGTGCAGAGCGTGACTGAGTGTGACTTTGAGGTGACTTTGAGTGTGACTGTCACCTGTCACGCCGGTGGTTCGCTCATCTCCAACGACGCGGCGCCGGCAGCCAAGATGCACACCGCAAACCGCAACTACTGCTACTGAATTACTGTTCAATAACGTGAAGCAATGGAACCGTCGAAGACAACAGCTTTACACTGAACAACTCAAAAGATGTCCGAACAGGATGATCCAACTGCCCGATTCTTCCTACGGGAGATAATAACATCGCCGCCATTCTAGCAAGTCTCTGGAAGCTGGGAGGGGGCTGCCAAGAGCCAGCCAAGAGCTACACAATTTTATTTTCCATAATAGTACCAATGAGCAGCTTGAATTTTGATCATGCAGCTTGATGCTGATGTTGATGAAGAAGAAGAAGATGATGATGATGTTGTAATACAGATCCAAGATGCACTCGCGATAATGCGACTATTTCTTTGTCGACACTCTTCATCCGACAGTGGCAATTTCCGAAAATGACTTTAATGTCCCTTCTCTACAATGACATCGTTGAATAATGATCCTCTTTATCTCGCTCGTCACTTCATCCTCTGCCGTAATACAGACGACAAAAAAACAACATCATCTAACTGATGACCTGAGCAGCGACGAGACAACGCTGTGAAACCACGTACATCAGCTCAGTTGAATTCCTAGAACCATCCTTACGTGCTGGGTTGATGCATCAGCTGTTGAGTATTGTGGAAGACTGCAAAACTCCGAGAAGATGATGGCAAATCATTCTTATGAGGTGCAGAATCAGTACTGATGTAACAACTCGACTATCTTCTTGTGTCCCCAACATCCCTCATCCAATCCACATATCCAACCGTCACAAGGTTTTATCCGTACAACAATCAGCCACTCTTGTTTGGTGAACTAGCCATCTAGCAACACAACAAGAAGAACAGAAGGAACAATATGATCGAGCTACAGATGCACCACAGCTATGGTACACTTGGAGTGGCTGTCGGTAATGGGAAAACAACGTGGTCTAGTCTCGTCCAATCCGAACGAAAATGAGAGGAAAGCGGTAGGAGGCAAGTGAAATTTGATATGAGAAATCGGAACTTCAACACGCTGATGTAAGATTGAAGTATTGAGAAGTGGATGAAGTAACTCTCTCTCTCTCTCTACTCTCTAGAGAACTAACTACTAAGGCAACTCAATAGAGTAGAGAAAGCTGTAAAAATCACTTGACCATCAAAACAATTTAATTACAATACATCATCTATTGATCTACCAATAAATGCAACCCTCCGAAAGAGGACTCTATAGTTCACCAACTTATTGATCCAATCAATAATAGTGACATCCTTCAGGTGGACATTCATCACCGCACCTACTCGGTTCGTCTTTCATCACTGCATCCATCCACCACTCCTTCGACCCATCATTGTAGGAACGCATGTCACAATTTCCAGCTCGAGCATATCTGCAGACTTGAACGTGGCACGTCATTCCCCTGTTGGCCCCACTGCTGATGGTGGTAGTTGCCTCGGTACATCCAACATGGTCGCTGCCCCTCCACAGCACTTGTGTCAAATGTGCATTTGCAGGCCAGTCCCAATTCGCCTCTCGTTCGACAAAGCGACTAACGATATCGTCGGCATCTTGCATCGCTGCCCAAGAACCAGTGCCAAAATTAGAGGCAAGATTCTCTCCCCATCGCTGGTTGTTAGGGTCGTGATACAGGTTATAACTGCAGGTTTTGAGCAGCTCTTTTGCCCAAATCTGGGAGCTTGCTTTGAGATTGTTGCTCCACTTGAGAGGAACGTACTCCTTGCCATATCTTTGATGCCTGTGTCATTAGAGAAAATCGAATCGATTGACACAAGATTGTTAGTCAAAAGAATGATGCGTGGAGACACACGATGAGGTAGACCTCCTACTCATGTCCAATACACAGTGTGTAAAACTTACCATTCCTCACGCCTGGAGTTGTGAGCCTCTAGCCACTCATTGTCTCTATCCGTAGTCGTGTGCGGCTGGAGGTTGAAAACATGTCTTTTCTCCCCAGGAATGTATTCACCGCCACGAACAACTTCATTACCATCCACAGTCATCTTGTAGTAACCGACACAATTCTTGTTTTGACGCCAATTAGGGCAACTAGTATCTCTCGAATCGCAACAGATACCGTCGTATTGATCTTTTACAATCAATGCGTAACTCGAGGCACGGGGTAGACAAATGTCCTTCACTTCATGATCAAACGGCTGGTATGTCCGGCTGTTTTTGAGCAAGACGTTGCCCTGACTGTTCCTCAACGTCCACGAGGTCTCTTCACCAAATGCATCCAATTTGAATTCAATACTGATGAAATGTTCGTCTGATCCACAATTTCCAATCCTCCCAGAGAAGACGTCGTCAGGATCCGCCTGATCAACTGGCTTGGGTGTTGGAGGCGGCGTTGGAAGCGGCGTCGGCCTCCTTGTCGGTTTCGGAGTAGGCGGTGGAGGTGGCGGTATATTGATTTGACTTGGACCCAATGCAAAGTAACTCGTTCTATCACCACAGCCAGAATTATCATCCAATTTCTTACCTCGGAGATAGGCCGTGTAGCATGCATTCCCCGTGCCGGAGATGGTCAATCGGTAGTCTCCGGGGGCGACGCAGATGCGATGGCTGTACCGCATGTTATCGTCATGATTTTTCTCTTCGTGGTATGACTTCCATTTGCCGTTGTTATATCGCTCAATTTCGTACTTGGTGGATGATCCAGAGTCATTTGTGATAAGGTCCAGTCGGAAGACTTTTTCTGGATGAGTGCAAGTGATAAGTTCTCTATGTTCCTGTTGTTCGACGAAGCCTCCTCTGCCACGCAGAGTAGCTTGCCGCTCTTCTTCTATTGATGGCGACGACGATGAGCCTGCAGTCGAGCCAATGGCCATGACAAAGACCGCTGCGGCTAGATTGATAAGAGAGCGCTGCATCATCTTGATTGCGTGTAGAGCTTTTTGTAATGAAATTATTGTAAGTAGCACTCGGTCTCTCTCACACACTGAATAGACTTATCTGTGAAATTTGCTTCTTCGCTAACTGAGCTGAGACAGAGTCATCGATTTAACTGTACTCCTATTTGTCAGTTGCTTCTTAGTTATGGTACAAAAGTTGCGCGTTAGTTGCGCTCTTGTTCAAGCAAGGCTTGGGCTGGTTGAGTCTGCAAGTTGTTGCAAGGCTGTTGCAAGGTCATTCTCGGCACATATTTTGAAATTCAAAATTGAGAAGTGAGAATGCGGACTTTCTCAATCAGCATTGGTCAGTTAGGATCTCAATACTCCTATTGATTCCGATGTACATTGAGTACCAGGTCCACTTTTGTTGAGAAAAAGTGAACGAGCACCAACGGAAAAAATGTTACTCCAACCAAGAGATTTTGTTGCAACTTGCAACGAACTCCGCCAGTTTCTTGCGAATGGCCCGCACTCATCTAATTAGATGAGTGCGGGAGAGTGCATGACGGAAATGGCCCGCACTCACCACACCAGAAATTTTGGCGGGATGGATGAGTGCATCTTCAACTTCTTCTCACTTCTCACCATCTATCCATCATTCCATACCCATGAAATAATATATACACGCAGGATATAAGCCGCCTCTCTGCTCTCTTCAATCTCTATCTCATGATCGAACTCCTCCTCATCGACTTACCGACGACGAAATTCAATAGCATACAATCGACCAGACCAAGAATATAATACGCTGTAACACTTTTACAACGTCTCTCATTATCATCATGGGTTTGGTGAGTAATGGCAGTAAAGTCCTGTACTATTTGGTGCTGCAGTCAGAAAGGATGTTGGTACTATTGCTGCATATCTGCGCCAGAGCGAAACTACAACGGCCGATACTGTGACCGACCGCCCAGTTATCTATGTCGATGCAAACAATGTCATAAATGTTGTCAGTAGAAATGCAGTTAACCGGGCCGCCCACACGGCAGCATTTTGCAAAGAATGGGCGCAGGAAGGGCTCATAATTGTACCAGTCTGTGACGGTCCGAGGCCACAATCGAAGCAACTAACAAATAAGAGTCGGGCAGTTAGGCAAAAGGCAAAGCACAATGCAGTCATACTACGCCAAGATCTACGACGTATCGGCCGTCAGTTGAAAGAAGGTGGTGTAGACGCAGATACTAGAAAGAAGCTAGAGATTGAGCAGGCAGAATTGTGCAAGAGCATAAAGAGGGCTGAGACACAATCAGTCAATGTGGTGCCGCCGAACTTTCCGACACTATTGGAGGAAGAATTGATTAAAATATCTGCACGCGATGATCAAAAGGGCGGTGGATGCGTAAAGCCAGTTCTAACAGCTATGTTTGAAGCGGATGCTCTAATAAAAGGAGCATTCCAGGAGGGGAAGTTTCAGCTGGTGATGTCTAATGATGCCGACTACCCAGCGGATTTATGAGATAAGTGTATTGCCATCAAAGAATTCAAATCCAATTTCGTCATTAGCAGCACATGTCGGGAGACTCTTGAGAAGGCAATGTCTTCTCTTGGCGACGAAACGAAAGCAGAGTCGAAAGTGCCTGCACATCCAATATATGAAGGGGTCCAGCTCATGAAGACAAGAGCTCTCATAGCTGTCATCATTGGATGTGATGTCTGTCCAGGCGGCTTACCCAGTGTCGGCTTGAAGACGTTGTCTCTAGAGCTCGCGAAACTTAAACAATCTAGTGCCAACGATGAGGATCTGTATAATAACTTACATATTGGCTTATGCTGTCGAGGCTGGGCCGCCAAAATTCAGCTATATCAGCCTACAAATGAGTTTGGTTGCGAGGGTGAAATGACTTACATTGCTGGTTCGCCACCAGAACTACCTACATATCTTGAACAATTCGCATCTGGTGAGACTATCATGAACACCAGGCCTGATGTTTTAGAATGCAAAGGCTCTTGCTATGGTCAATCTCACAACTTCCTTGCCGCCACAAACCATCATCACTGCAGTAAATGCAATGAAGTTGTATGTCAGCTGTGCTCTACAAATCTTCACCAGTCCGGGAAAGAACAATATTGCCTACCGTGTTATGTGGAAGAAAAACTGCTTCCTGAAGAAGAGAGTGTAACTGCAAATCAGAAATCAATACAACAAATGAGGAAGGAGCTTAAGTACGAATACAACTTCAATGGATTAACTTTGTATTTATCAACTTCAATGGTGCAGACCAGCTGTCTGTAGTCTGTAGACGAAGTGGAGGAAGCTTGGTTGGGTTATGCTCTCCAGCGCGCAATGGAGAAGATGACTGATGATGTTGAATTCCCGATCTTTAATGCATCTGCTATTGACGACGGAGACAAATGGGATGTTCTTGCAGAGATTGATTTTAGTGAAGGCGGCTAATTCCTCCTCAATGAGGATATAGAGACAAGCTTCTTCCAGATATACTCGAGTTATTCGCGGCGTTTGTTCGCTTTGGCTCGCCTGAACAAAAGCACACTACTTGGCAGAAGGATGGTAGCGTTTATACAGCAATACCACAAATGAGACAGGCGCAAATAAAAGAGCTATTGCAAATTTCGTCAGCAGGCTTGGCGCTAGATATTTTTAAATTGCCTTGCGCCTGTCTTCTGACTCTTGGCAAAGAAGTGCCGATTTCGTCCCGTGTAAAAATAATATCTCCCACTACATATCCCCCTTTTATTTTTGTTTGGGGGGCTGTAAAGATGACCTTTTAGGGATTTCCCCGCTAAACATGCCCCCTCAACTCCGATCTATCAAAAACACAAAAAATCAGCCAAAAGGCGCACCCCATGACAACTGACAACCAACCTCCTACGTCCTATATCAATGGGCTAAGTGTATGGTCACCCTAGCCAGCAAATCTGTTCTCAGTGAGTATTTGACTTCAAGAAACGGTCAACATAGCGTCGGAAAGCTGAGAGTGAGAGGAGTTCAAATCCGTGGCTTGCTTGGCAAGGTTTTGAATCGTGGTCAAATGAATGTGTGATGTGGAGCTGAAGACCAGGGTAAATTGAGAAAAGGGATCTTTTTTGGGGTTAACCCCCAAGTCAAGCTAGGGAATGGGGCTAACAAAATATTTTTTTTATTTTTGGAAGCAACTCATGGATTTGGAACCAGCTCATCGAGAGGAGCATTTTAAGCCTATAAAAAGGTAGGTTAGCCCCAGTGGCGGCTGAGAACAGATAATTTAGCCAATATTGGCTAGCCTGACCATACACTTAGCCAATGGCAATATGAGTGTTTGAAGCATATCCTTTTGGAAAGATCATCTAAAGTATCAAACGTTTGGTTTCGGATTCACCACACCAGAGAGAGCTAACTACCAATTCATCTCTGTAGAGTTAGAGCAAACTGTACAAGTACAAATCACATCAAATCAATTTAATTACGATACATCATCTATTGATCTACCAATGCAACCCTCCGAAAGAGGACTCTCTAGTTCACCAACTTATTGATCCAATCAATAATAGTGACATCCTTCAGGCGGACATTCATCACCGCACCTACTCGGTTCATCTTTCATCACTGCATCCATCCACCACTCCTTCGACCCATCATTGTAGGAACGCATGTCACAATTTCCAGATCGAGCATATCTGCAGACTTGAACGTGGCACGTCATTCCCTTGTTGGACCCACTGCTGATGGTGGTAGTTGCCTCGGTACATCCAACATGGTCGCTGCCCCTCCACAGCACTTGTGTCAAATGTGAATTTGCAGGCCAGTCCCAATTCGCCTCTCGTTCGACAAAGCGACCAACGATATCGTCGGCATCTTGCATTGCTGCCCAAGAACCAGTGCCAAAATTAGAGGCAAGATTCTCACCCCATCGATCGTTGTTAGGGTCGTGGTACACGTTATAACTGCAGGTTTTGAGCAGCTCTTTTGCCCAAATCTGGGAGCTTGCTTTGAGATTGTTGCTCCACTTGAGAGGAACGTACTCCTTGCCATATCTTTGATGCCTGTGTCATGAGAGAAAATGGAATCGATTGACACAAGATTGTTAGTCAAAAGAGTGATGCTTGGAGACACATGATGAGGTAGACCTCCTACTCATGTCCAATACAAAGTGTAAAACTTACCATTCCTCACGCCTGGTGTTGTGAGCCTCTAGCCACTCATTGTCTCTGTCCGTAGTCGTGTGCGGCTGGAGGTTGAAAACATGTTTTTTCTCCCCATCAAGAATGTATTCACCGCCACGAACAACTTCATTACCATCCACAGTCATCTTGTAGTAACCGACACAATTCTTGTCCTGACGCCAATTAGGGCAACTAGTATCTCTCGTGTCGCAACAGATACCGTCGTATTGATCTTTTACAATCAATGCGTAACTCGAGGCACGTGGTAGACAAATGTCCCTCACTTCATGATCAAACGGCTGGTATGGTATGTCCGGCTGTTTCTGAGCAAGACGTTGCCCTGAGAGTTCCTCAACGTCCACGAGGTCTCTTCACCAAATGCATCCAATTTGAATTCAATACTGATGAAATGTTCGTCTGATCCACAATTTCCAATCCTCCCAGAGAAGACGTCGTCAGGATCCGCCTGATCAACTATCTTGGGTGTTGGAGGCGGCGTTGGAAGCGGCGTCGGCCTCCTTGTCGGCTTCGGAGTAGGCGGTGGAGGTGGCGGTATATTGATTTGACTTGGACCCAATGCAAAGTAACTCGTTCTATCACCACAGCCAGAATTATCATCCAATTTCTTACCTCGGAGATAGGCCGTGTAGCATGCATTCCCCGTGCCGGAGATGGTCAATCGGTAGTCTCCGGGGGCGACGCAGATGCGATGGCTGTACCGCATGTTATCGTCATGATTTTTCTCTTCGTGGTACGACTCCCATTTGCCGTTGTTATATTGCTCGACTTCGTACTTGGTGGATGATCCAGAGTCATTTGTGATAAGGTCCAGTCGGAAGACTTTTTCTGGATGAGTGCAAGTGATTAGTTCTCTATGTTCCTGTTGTTCTTCGACGAAGCCTCCTCTGCCACGCAGAGTAGCTTGCCGCTCTTCTTCTATTGATGGCGACGACGACGAGCCTGCTGTCGAGCCAATGGCCATGACAAAGACCGCTGCGGCTAGATTGATAAGAGGGCGCTGCATCATCTTGATTGCATGTAGATCTTTTTGTTTTTGTAATGAAATTATTGTAAGTATCACTCGCTCTCTCTTAACGGTGAAAATATCTTCGCTAACTGAGCTGGCAAGACAGAATTTGGCAGATGTTGTTTACTATTTATGGTACAATAGTTGCGCGTTGCGCTCTTGTTCATCGCAGGCGGGGGCGGTACCTTGCTATGCTTGTTCGCAAAGAAGGTCATTCTACGACATGAACATATTTTGAAATTCAAAATTGAGAAAAATGAGAACTCTAACTTTCTCAATCAGCATTTTTCGTTAGCATCTCATATTCCTATATATTGATTCCGCTGTACCGTGAGTACCAGTTGCACTTTTGTTGAGAAAGATGACACGAGCACCAACGGTCCAACAAAGATTTTGTTGCAACTTTTGCCGTTTTCTTGCGAATGGCCCGCACTCATCTAATTAGATTTCCATCTTCGCACCACGCACTCACCATCACCATCTACATACGACATGAACATATTTTGAAATTCAAAATTGAGAAAAATGAGAACTCTAACTTTCTCAATCAGCATTTTTCGTTAGCATCTCATATTCCTATATATTGATTCCGCTGTACCGTGAGTACCAGTTGCACTTTTGTTGAGAAAGATGACACGAGCACCAACGGTCCAACAAAGATTTTGTTGCAACTTTTGCCGTTTTCTTGCGAATGGCCCGCACTCATCTAATTAGATTTCCATCTTCGCACCACGCACTCACCATCACCATCTACATATCACCATGCATCCATCACCATCACCGCGATGAAATAGATAATAGTAGCAGGTTAAGCCGGCTCTCGGCACTATTGTATATAATGATCAAACCCCACACATGTGCCGAGGCCCGTAAATGACTACTCTTGAGGAGATAACAGGAAAATGAGCGACTGGTATGCAATTCCAAAGTCAATATCCAAAACAGCAATCGATTCTCTACATGCAAAATTATCTGCCATAGATGCCGGTTGGCTAAGCAACAATAATTCATCATCCCTGCTTGATGGGTACACACAAATTCTGGAACAGATACATGATGGGATTGAAGGACCTCAATCCAAGCGAAGACGGCAGACTCCTCTGGTCAATGCTGGATATGCTGCGCGAATGGCTGTGATGACATTTATGTTAGAAAAGTGGTTTGATAGTGTGTTATCTCGACATGAGAGTAATGAAAGAATCAATGTGGTAGTGTTGGGTTGTGGATTGGATGCATTAGGACTGTGGTCTAGAAATGTTCTCGATGACACCTTGACAAAATACCATCAACACTCTGACGATCAAACACCAAAGTTAAATGTGTATGAAGTTGATGCATGGGACAATTGTGTGCTGAAACAACATGCATTTGAGAGGTCGGGGATCGTACAAGTACGCCGAATAACAAACAATAAGGATGAAGATAGCGCCAAGAAGGAATCATCATTCTGCACCCTTATGGAGGGCACAATCAATAAAGCTACATCAAATGATGATCCGAGTGATTATCACTTGATAGCCATGGATTTTAGACACATTTGCCAAGACAAGCACTTGCTCAAGAAAGCACTTGATTCGACAGGATTTGATCCATCGCAACCTACAATAATACTTTCGGAGTTGGTTCTTGCATATATTGGATATGAAAGTACAAATGCAATATTACGAACGATGGCAACACACTTTTTACGTGATAATGAATGCAGTATGTTTCTTTGTTTGGAACCAATGCTTCCGACACGGACTGAGCAACATCATGATTCTACCAATAGGACACAACTCCTTTCTGTGAGAGAATCGTATGCCAGAGACTATGTCAATCAATTTCTTGGCAAATTAAATCGAGGAAATAGCAACAGTAGTAGCGATGATGATGATGTCTTTCACCCTCTTGGGTCCAATCGAGAGGCAATCATTGCAAGACTTATATCTTGTGGCTTTTCAATGTCCAACCTTGATGCTGTTTCTCTAAGAAGGGCGGTAGCAAAGGTGTCTCGTACTCGTCGTCTCATTGCCAAAGAACCTTTTGATGAGCACGCTGCATTAGCGCTCAATCTGGAATGCTACGCTGTTGCTTGTGCATTTGGTGGGTCAAGAAGTGATGATCTTGGACGTTTGCTTCCATGGCTAGATCTATCTATGCAAAATTCCTTTTCGACAATTAGAATCGCTCCCATTGAAGATTCTTCGCAAGATACGCTGGTTGGTAATCTATACGGTCGAATTTACGCACATTTATACAATAAGTATCCTGCGATTCGCAAGATGGTCAAGTCGGCATTGAAAACGGATCTATTGGCAGATTCCACAAATGGTTCTTCGGCAATTCAAAACAGGTTCCAAGTAAAAGGAGGGAAATTTTGGATTGCTCTTGACGTGGAATCTTCGGATATAGTTGGGTGCATAGGAGTTCGACAACGCAAAATGAACGAAGATGATGATCAAGGCGATGAAGGAGAATTGTCTTCAACAGTTCCAGTTGTGGAGTATGAAGTGCAACGCCTAGCTGTTGATGATAAACATCGAGGAAAGGGCATTGGAAAGCGTTTACTGAATGCTGTTTACGAGTATTCTTTGCAGCAGGGCTCGGTGTTGATAAATGATATGGAAATAGCAGAAAAGGAGAAGAGGAAAGGGTTGTCAGTCCAACTATTGGCAGTGACTCCTGATGTTTTGGTGAACGCAAATAATCTATACGATTCGTATGGTTTCGTGAAGAAAGAGAGCTTTGAAGGAGGTATTACTATGAATGTTTATTGCAAGACATGTTACTATTACAAAAGCGGTAAATACAGGTCTTAGCTGAATGGTGATGGTCTTGGCTTAGGCGTAGTTCAAAGTCTTCGGCATTTCGTCACTTTGCTGATGAGAACAGGTTGCCACTTTCACTTGCACCTTCTCATCATAAGCTAACTCAGTTTTGCTTTACGTGTGAATTCATTGTTTTACCGCAGATAGATACTTCTTAGACTGCTCAGTGTTCCGTGTGCTTTATGTGTGAATTCATCTGCAGGTCGATTCAAAGCAAGAGTTTTTATGAGGAGAGATGTGACATCGCACAAGACAGAGTGACCAACCAAAACAGTAAACAAGACATCTCATCACTCAAGAGTCTGTTCATCAAAATTATTTACATAATTAACTAAAACCGGACAGACTTTTAAACCAACTTACTCAAACCAATATAATTTTAAAATTCAATAATATCAATTTCCATCGTATGTAGAATGTAGGCGAGTGCAAGAAAACTTTGTCGTTTCAACTCCTCTTCCTTCTCTCCACCAAACGTTGCTGTAAATTCTTCTCTGATCAACGTCCATCTACGCCAGCACCCATATTATTACATTAGCATTACAACAATGATGCGCCTTCCAACCATCGTAGTCACTCTTTTGGCAGCGGCATCGGCCATCTCGTCGGGTGCAGCAGCTGCTGACATTAGCAAGGATGCCGATGTACTCAGCCAAAGGACCTCTCTGAGAGGTACCGGGTCCGATGCGAAGATGCATGAGGCTTTACTCAATGCCATTGAAGCTGATGAACGTGGAGACTTTGATGCAGCAGAGTTAGCATTGGTAAGAATGAACTGCAAACGTAATCAGCGTAAGCGACGTACCTAGAAATTTATCATTCTCAATCTTCTAACATTTCTGCTCGACCGTCGGACTCCTCTGTTTCTTCATTGGAACAGGAGCCTCCATTTGATCAACAAGATCGAGAGCTGGCACTTTGTGATGAAAATCTAAAAGTCTTCAAGATCGATCTGACCACAACAAACAATGGGTCTGGAACGTGGTGGAGGTTGTTTCGCTATGACGTCTCTACGTCAAAGTGGTTGAGAGTAGGTCTAGGACCAGACAGTGGTACCACTTACAATGATAACTCTCGATACGTCAACAGGATCTGTGTTTGTCCCGCTACTCATGCATTTGTTATGCGTGATACGAATGGTCAACAGCCAAATTACACCGGCTATTTCAAGGGAGTCCCGATCTTTCAAAAGGCAGATGACTTTCGCGACAGAAAGATTCACTACTTCACATACCCTGATGATGGCTCTTCCAGTTGTAGTACTGCGTCAACACCCCCTCCAACACCGCGGCCCTCTCCTCGACCCACACCCGTGCCAACACGCCAGCCCTCTCCCAGGCCGACACCTAGACCTGTCGATCCTAACATAGCTGGAAGGTTAGCTGATTGTAATTGGAACGAGCGCCTTTTCACTATTAGCGTCAAAGCAGATCAATATGCTAACGAGATATCTTGGGACTTGAAAAATGGCGATGGAAACATCGTGCTTCAGAACAGCCGCACCTACGAGAACTATGAAACTAACACAGTCGAAGGCTGTATTTCTGAAGGCGCATACACATTGACCATGCGGGACAGCTATGGCGATGGCATCATTAGTCCGGGTTACTACAAGGTTTATATCGATGGTGTCTTACAGTTTCAGGGCGGGAAACAATATAAAACAAAAACACATGAATTTGCCTTTGGCTCGCAGGATATGACTGACAGGGATCGTCAGTGGTTAGACTCTCATAACACCAGGCGTAAGACATGGTACGTTGGCCTTGTTTGATTACTATTTCTGTACTTGATATCTACTTTTCTTCATTGTGCCTCTTCTAAATGCTCTCATTCTTTTCGGAACATCAATCTCAACACAGGCATGAAAAATATGGCAAGACATACGTCCCTCTCAAATGGAGTAACGGCCTCAAGCAAAGCTCCCAGGAATGGGCAAAAGAGCTTCTCAACACATGCGAAACAAGGTTATACCACGACCCAAACAACAAGATTTATGGCGAGAATCTTGCCTCCAACTCAGGCAGCGGTAGTTACGCAAAGGTATTTTCAACCGAACAAATCCTTAGTCGCTTTGTCGAATGGGAGCAAAACTGGGAGTGGCCTGCGAATGCACATTTCACACAAGCCCTCTGGAGGGGCAGCGACCACGTAGGTTGTGCGGAAATGGCCAAGGATCTTGGAGATAACAAGAAATGTCATGTTCAAGTGTGCAGATATTCTCGAGCGGGAAACTGCAACATGGGATCCTACAAGGATGGCTCTCCGAAGTGGTGGATGGATGCAGTAATGGCAGACGAGAGCAATTGCGGTAAGGAATGCCCTCCTGGCGGTTGTATCATCGAATAATCCAATGGCTTGTGAGCTTTTGCGCTCGTGCATTTTGTTTGATGTGTTTCCAGCGTCATACAGATGAAAGCGTATCTTGGAAGTATTGCTTTCTGTTATCTGTGTATTGGATTTCTTGGTTTTTTACACTTCAGGCATACGAAGAATGTTTGCTGTCAACTGTATTGTAAATTGATATCTAAATGATGATTTGAATTGAGTATCGAGTAGCGGAGCTTTCACCTTATATCTGAACCTCTCCCACTGAACCTGTCACTCGTTGTGTGAATCCAGACGAGACTGACGAGGTTTGTCCTGCTTGGCTATCATCCCGTTCTGCAATAGAAGCATTCTCATTATTGTATAGTGTTCCATGATCAGACATACCGATACTATTGGCCTCTGAATTCAGAGCCTCTCGTTCAATGTCGTACTGCTCTGTTTGTGATGGTTGTGGTTGTCTCCCCAACAATATCATATTCTTCGCCGCTTGAAACTCCTCAAAACATGATGTCGCCACAAAGAACGTTAATCCAAATGCAACCCAGGACGAGTAATACAAATTCCCCAACGGTGCCCCAGGTCCTTTTTCACTAGTCACATACGCCACCGCAAATCCAAAGATACAAAACAGCACGACACTCAATACACCCTCAATCACAAATATAGTCCGATTGGCACGTCCCTCCGGTGTCATTGTCGCACAACTCAACCTCATCGCCACAACTGCCAAACTCGTCACACACCCAATACACCCCGCACTCACTCCAAACGCCGCCCGTCGACAATACTTGACCGGACGTACATCATTGTACAATTCATCACACTTGGCATCATAACACGATGCCGAACTCCCCATAACAATCAATGTTACCACAATCAATATCGCCCAGGTCCGGAATCGATTCCCTCGTGAGGATAACTCACTCGACACATCCAACCCGCGCTCTGTCCGTAGGAAGGAGAGGAGTCCCCCCATGGCCGAAATGAAGCTTGCCCACGTTGAATAGAATAGATTACCAAAGCTTATTCCCCCCGAAGCATTGACTGCCATGCCTGATGCAGGATTGGTGGCTGTCCCTACCGAACTGCAGGTAAATCCACTTAAGAGTAGTAGTAGTCCCATTTCAAATTTTGTTCCGTGGAGGTATTTGGTGGATAATGACGGTGAGACCATTTGGAGTGAGAGTGTTAGGAAGGTTAGGAGGAAGGTTATTGTTATGGATGCTACGGACCATTGTTGGGTTGCGGTTGGTGGCATTGTTGGTGGTGCGTATCGTCGTTGCATCTAGAGAGAGTGAGAGAAAGTTATGTTGTGGGGAAGAAATGTGAGAGGATGGTCATTCCAAAAAAAAGTGCACATGATATGTGCATTAAAGAGTTGAATCAATCTTGAATTTATCACTCGATACATTAACATCATCACCACTCACCTTGACAGCCTCAAATGTAGACCCCATGGCAATCAAACTAGAAAGAAAGAGAGCACAATACCATACCCTTCGTGGTGATCGAATAGTTGCCAATGCCGGCGGTCGTGTAGATGTAGATCTTGTTGGTGTTGGTGCTGTTGCACTTGCTATTGATGTGGAATAGGCGTCATCGTTGCTGTTGTTGTTGTTGCCACGACCACCATTGCTGGCACGGGATGATGCTACGCTATTGAGTTCATTCATTGTTGCGTTGCTGTATTAGTCAATGTGCGGCGGAGGTTATTGACGCCTTTTTTCACCATGACTTCAGTCTTTTGTCTTTTCTGTTTTTTGCACAAAAATGCTCATGCTGTAACATGTCACCGACACAGATCTCATCCATACTACAATATCAGAACTGTCACAGTCATACTTAAGGTGGAACAGAACAGGAGGGGTGGCCTCGTACGTAGAACCATACTAATTCCGCTAAGTAACCAAGTTGTCAGCCACGAGACATCGGACAGTTACTCCTGTAACCATTTTTGCTAATAGTGTGGCAGCCACGAGACATCTGAGAGTTACACATGTAACGATTTGGCTGACAAGTTTCCCGAGCCACCACCACCGACCATCAAATAAAAATAATAGTGTCCATGAGAGAGAGATTCACCATGGAACATTAAATAGACAACATAGATCATCAACAATATGTCGTCAAACAAAATGAAGTATGATGAATGGGCTGACAAGCAGCGTAAAGAGAGAGGGGACACAGTAGAAGTAGGCTCGAAACGATTGAGGAAGGTAAATCCAAAATATGTCGACAACCAAAAAAGTCACAGCAACACCTCCATTGCCCAAAACAACATCAATAATGAAATTGAGTCGAATGCTGTTTCGTCCAAAGAGGTACAGGCGGAGCGACATGGGGAGAATGGGTCGTCCCCTGCAACGCAGCGTCTTGTCAAAACATCTACTATGAATAATATTAATGACACAACTTCCGTCAATAATGCACCCTCCGAATCTGGTTGCAAAGCGTATTGGAGAGAATTTGATTCTCGATGTAGTTGGAAAGTTGCATGTAATTGGTTGAGTTCATTAATAATGGGGTTATTTCATGTTAGACTTTTCGTAGAGGTTCAGCCTCCCTACCCATGTAACCCGATGTTACAGATCCTAGTACAAGTTTACGTAGGAATTAAATTCCTACGTCATCAGCGAGGAAGCCAGCAGTTACACATGTAACGATTTCGCGGACAGGTTGAGGCCACCCCTCCTAACAGAACTAACTTTTTGCCTAGTAAAAGTAGCTGTTTATCTAGTGAAGATTGCCCCGTAGATTAACGGTAGGAATTAATATACCCCGATGCGAAAACAAATTCGGCCAAATCAAGTCACGCATTGACATTTTTGCCCACGGGTAGGAAAAGTGGCCGTTTGCTTCTTCACACTTTCTCTAACATTCACCAACCACAAACGGCCAATGACACAACCACCATGATGCCATTGTGGACTGCCTATTAGCACAAAATCGCCATTCTACCAAGCGACAATAATTAGATATTTGCTAGACAAGCCTATTTGTAGATCGGCTGCAACAAAAGTGTCGCTTGGTACGACTTACTGTAGGAGAGAATAGCCCTGCCCACAACGTAACGGAAATTTGTCGATGCAACTGATGTTGTCGACTAATGCCTCGGGTAATCATCGTTATCACCATTTACGATGCCAACACGACGCACCTACCAGCGGTATACATCCATAGGGAAGCGTCAGTGTCTTGGTAGCCGCTCAATCGCACGATTTTGTCGTCATGGAGGGCGGTAACTCTGTGTCGACATATTTTTCATATTTTTTATTATCCGCACTGCTGTGCAATAAGAAGATACAATAAACCACTGATGAAGGCAACCAACCCGCTCCCTCGACTCTAATATGATTATAGACGACGACTTGGCCATCTGGAGCGGTAGATAAGGTCCACACGACGTCGCCTACACATTACAGAAAATATACATAATAATTCGTTTCCGTCGAACACAACAATCAACTGACAATTAATGCAAACGGCGTAGATATCGATCAAATGAACATCAATACATCATTATTATGATAGTATGCATCCGTGGGAATCATATTACCAATGTTTGTTGAGAGAAACATCATATTTATCAAGTATTACATTTATAATAATTTACATAAAATAATAACAAATAATAACATAGTTTATCTGATATTAAACTCTAACACGATGAACCACCAACAAATAGAAGTCTTATATTACAATTATGTGATCGTAGGACTCATGGATAACCACTCATTTGCAGATGGTGGCTCTTCATAAGGTAGATTATTGTATACACTCTGGGAAGGAAAGTAGATTGTTTCTCACCAAAAGAATGTGCTTGATCATGTATTAGGTGATGTTTATGAACAGCCCAAGTATCAAAAGACGTCCCCCATATATCACTTATCGATTTGATGCGAGGAGACCACCTCCTTATATGTATACCATCACGTAAACGTCCGTGGGAGGGATGAAAGGAGGTAAAAGTTGTGGATTTTATGCCATATATGGCGACGTCATTTTCTTCATTTTCGATTCATCAACTGAGTATTGCCGTCGTTGTCGCTTAGATTATGATGTATACGATCGGATAAGCCTAGTATCATAGGTGTATTTATTAGTTGTATATAACTGTAGCCCTAGGAGTTGAGGACATCATGCTAATGGTGAGGGTGTAAAAGATGATATTTGGAGGGTGGATTTGATTGGTACCGATTAGCGAATTTGAGGCTACAATAGGAATCGTACCTCTACGTACGGCCAAAAAAGCGATTGTACGTTAGGAATAGTTCTTGAAGTTAGTTCTGTTCCACCTTAAGGTAGTTGTGAGATGTGAGTGCCAGGTAATCGGTCATTTTGGACATAGGGAACCGTGAATGAGAATGCTTCTTTCCTTTCACGATTTGCACTCGGGAATGAGATGCCTGCTTGCGCCTGGCGCTTTGCTTCTGTTTTTTGCTTGGTTGCTGGCCATGTATGTAATGTTGCTTGCTTCCAACATCATGGTAAAAAAGTAAAAGAAGTGTTGTCGGCAAGGGAATGCTAAATGGTTCCCACACGCACTACCATAGCAGCTCTGCTGCTGTCGTCCTTTCCCATACTCATCGTCGTCCAATCCACCTCCTCTATCCGCGGTACTGACAAACAACAAGCGAAGAATCACCACCACCATCGACATCTCTTTGAATTTAACAACCCATCCTGTGGAGATGCCGAATATGCCACACAACCATTCTACGTCTCACCAGACGGGAACAATTGGAGTCAAGACAATGGCTGGGGTCTCAGTGTCGACAAACCATTCCGGACGATTCAACATGCGGTAGACAATCGTCTCGATTGTCAGACTATCTACATCATGGAGGGAGTTTACCAGAACAATTACTACGGTCAATCCTTCAATCATAATAACAAAGTGGTCAATTTGAATGGAGTATCCGATCTCAAGCTTCTAGCTCATCCAGACGCGACATCCAGGCCCATACTCGAGTTTGACGGACCAGGCGGAATCTTTGGTGGGTCAGCCTCCAATCCACTCAAGAATATTGAAATTGCAGGGCTGGAAATCCGTGGACCGAATGCCGCAATTACCTATACGGAGGCCATGGCTGATCGACAAACCAAACGAACGTACTACTCTGGACGAGGTATCGCCATTTGGGCAGGGTCGTACATCTACATTCATGATATGAAAGTTCATCACTGTCCTGCGTCGGGTATTCGTGTCAATAAGGGTGATTATATTACTATTGCAGATAGTGAGGTGTATTCGAATACTTGGTGGTCATCCAGTGCAGAAAGTGCCATTGTACTAGCGGAATCTGTCAGTGTCGATACGAACAATTGGATCAAGATGAGATTGACGAATAATCTTGTGTATGACAATATCAACAAGATTCCGTATTACAATCCTAACTATGCCTGGGACTATTCACCAATTGGGAATGAAGATTGTTCCTCCTATTCGGCATGTGAGCAAGAGCTTGTCGAAGGCTGTCCTTGGGAGTGTCGATATGGAAAGAAAAGTCAAGATTATATAGTGGACGGTATGGTGAGTGTTTGTCAAACATGATGGCAGTTTCTTCTTGTCTCGTTCAAAGGTGTCACAGCTAACTTCATTTCCAAACTCTATTGTCACAGGGTGTTTACGTCACTCGGAACTCAGATACCTACCTCTACGGTCAGATGGAATTGAGTGATAATGTTGCCTATGGCAATGGTATCAATGGAGTTGTCTTCCATCGAACTGATAGAGGAGTTGTGCAGAGAAACACCGTATATGATAATGGTGTTGTGCCACGGTTCGAGTATGGAGAAACCGTCATGGAGGATTGGATGGTCCATCTATCCAAGTCTCGTCAGCCATATAGTGGAATCGTATTGAATAGTGCAGAAGAGGTCAAGTTGTGGAGTAACAACGTCTCTGCCAGATACGAGACAGATTATGCTTTCAATACTGTTGAAGATGGAGGAGCAGCACCTCCTCCACTTGCGGCTGGTGGTAATAATCGAGTTTGCAAGGGACTTGTGTCACCCGAGCTTGAAGGTGTGGTTGGTGAAGCAAACGATCCTTCCGTGTGTGGTGTAGAGGTTAGTAGCAGTGCTTCGCCAACGTCCAGTCCCACATCTCAGCCGACACCACAGCCGACAAAACAACCAGTCACTCTCGAGCCGACGATAGTCCCTACTGTGGCACCCAAATATATTGAAATCTCTTGCGGAAACAAGTGTCACCTGATTCAGTGGCCTTACGATATGGGAAGTAGCTACGTTCCAAGTGAGGCATATGAAGAATGCGAGGCCGACTGCGATAACGGAGATTGTAAGGCTTTCTCTCTCCAGGATGATTACCGACCCGACTTCAATGGATACAAGCGATGCTTCCTTTACAAGGCATCGAAAGAGCCTTTTCCTGAGATTTGTGCAGATGATCCATTTAGCCACCCATTCTGCACATACGCAACGTCTGGAGGGTCATTTTTCGTCACTCCAGCAGCCCGAGAACTATATAATGTGCAGAATCTGTAGCGCTGAGGTATTGTAGCTCGACATAAACTTAAGTAGTACGACAAGAAGTTCATTCGCCGGCGGGCCTCAGTGAAATAATTATTTGCTTGTTTTATGTATAAGCCTACAATACAAACTTTTATTTCAGGTGATGACAGACGAGCCACCATGGCCTCTCCCATTTTCTGTTGGTTGAGGCACACCAAGCTGACGTTGTTGGTAGGGTGACTTTAGACTGTAGTTAATAAGCTTCTTAGAAGGTATTGTAGTCACCATCACGAAAGAACCTCTAGAGGTCCAGTTGTACTTGAGTACACAGTACGAATAATCTATCAATCTATCTCTATCTATATAAGTATGTGCCAACAACAGAGACATGAGAACACAAAAATGGCTTTCTGCAAAAACTGTGTATGCAACTGTGTATGCTATCTCTTTCATCGAGTATGTCTCGCTCCTGCTCCTCGCTCGCAAAAATCAGACTTCGTTAGTTGCACTTTTCCACCAGCCAAGTGCAAGAAAAGAATAATGATGCATATAACGTTTGGTTCACAAACATCCCATCATCTAATGTCCAATACATAAGTATTCATACATCTTCCTACGATTTCTGCTGTGCTAGAAGCCTCTTTTCCACCAGCTATTATTCACTTCTTGTTCATATGCGAATTGCATCCATCAAATTATGTGAGACTTCGTCAAACAAGTCATTAGGTCGTGATGTAGCTAGAGATCATGTATTATTTTACTTCCGCGATTGTTTATATTATCCAATAACATAAACATTTCTTAGCACTGTACCCTCCTGAACTATCATGCTATCCAATAGCATTGAAATTCAGTGGAAGGAAAAACATAGAAAAACATAGAAATTGACAAAGATGTGAAATCATCTTACGGTGACTTGCTTGACTGTTCGCGATGCCTGTGGCAGAGTCCTCCTTTGACGACTTGATTTGGACAGTCGCCATGTGCGCAACGTCTGCGCTTTGCTCCATGAGCATAGCAAACTCCTCCACTCATGACTTGATTTGTGCATCCAGCACTGCTACATTGTGTCGTCGTAGCGCCATGCTTGATACACACTCCTCCTCTCCTCGCTTTATTGGTGCAGCCTTCACTGCTGCAGAGTTTGACCTTGGCACCATGCTTCCTGCAAACTCCTCCATTTTGGGCTTGCTTGTCGCATCCTTCAGCGCTGCAGCGCGGATGCTTGGCACCATGTCTCAAGCAAACTCCTTTCTGAAGAGCTACAAGTGTGCATCCTTCAGCCTTGCAGAGCCTGCGTTTCGCTCCATGCCTGTAGCATACTCCGCTGTTGACGGATATGTTTGAACAATTATCGAAAGAGCACAACTTTCTGTCCTTAGTAGCTTGGGGACCTCTTTTCTTTGTGAAAGTAAATAAGTCTGGTAAGTCTGGTCCTGGTTGATGTGATCTCTTAAGCGAGTTGCTGCTCTTCTTTAAGTTCGAAGAAGCAGTAGCGGTAGCGGTAGCATCTGTCTCGGTCTTCTTGCTGGGCAGGACCTCTTTGCAAATATAAGTAGAAATGTCTTCCTGTTCAACCTCCATTGATGCCGATGCTACTACCGCTGCTGAAGATTCAGGCAACTGCGGCATCGTGCTAACTCTTGGTGGTCGCTGAAGACTTGGCTGAAAAGAGGTCTCCTCATCGTCTTCTTTCGAAATGAGTATGGAGAGCTCAGGCAACGCCGATGACTCCATTGATGCACTTTTAAGACTTGCAACATCAACGGTGGCTTCCGGGTGGTGAGGAGACGATTTCTTCTTTTTGTTAGGTTCCATTTTAGGCATCGGTGATGCTATTGCCTCTGCGGCCCGCAGCAGGACTTTGAAGTCATTCTCTTTGCCTTCTTCCAACGGTGATGGCTCTTCCGTGGTGTCAACCATGGTGCATCTTCTTAAAGATGAAATAATGAAGATGTCCAGGCAGTAGGCGAAGCCAGAGAACCAAAATCTAAATAGTGCAACGACGCACAAAGATCGACGATAAATGCGTTGCAAGTTGTATGTATCGCAGTGCATGCACTTCGTGCGATTTTTGAATTGTGGGAAACAGGGTAGGAAACAGTCATTTCTCAATTTCAGCGACGTTGCACCCTTCGCCTGTTTCTCATCCAATTATGTATCTAAACGACATTCCAATATCCAAAATCATTGACGCAAACCGGATACTTTACAATTTTTACAAAACTGCATGGTTGCCATGACGCTTACGTATGTATGCGCGCTGCTCAGGGGAGAAGCGACGCAAGAACCGAAAAGACCCGAAGAAAGGACCACTTCTACAACTTCCCTTCATGTTTCTTGTATGTGTTCGCTCGCTTCGCGTTCGCCATGCATTCGCTTTTCGCTTCAAGTTTCCGAGCAACTGCCTCGGTAAAATTGAGCAAGTGCCTCGGTAAAATTGAGAAGCGACACAAGAGTCAAACGCTCCAGAGAGAACCCACGCGCAGTAAAAGCGGTGCAGCCGAAGAACAAGAGAGACAACAGGAGGCAACGCAAGTATCCAAAAACTCAGAAGATAAGAAAGGACCCTTTCTACAACTCCCCTTCATGTTCAGTGTACAGAGTTGCGTTCGCTCGCTTCGCTTCACAAACAGCTTGAAATCTTAGCATTCGCACTCGCTTGAACTCCGACGTCCGACCAGATGCTTCAAGTCTGCAGAAAAGGTCCGAGCAAGTGCAGCGTCTTGGGAAGAACAAGAGAGGCAACGCAAGTCTCTAAAATACTCAGAAGAAAGGACCCTTTCTACAACTCCCCTCAGAATGTTACCTGCTAATATCTGACGAGAAGCATGTACCTACATCATAGGGTACAGTGCGTTAAAAGTTCCATTCAGATTCAAATAAAATACTATGTAGTATTGATTGCAGTGCATCAAGCATGTGAATTTAAAACACATGATTCTTCCTTTAGCATTGTTGATAAACAGTGAAGCAAGTTGTATTGTGAATACTTCATCACGAAACAATCTCTAGAGACGTCTAATGTCTACTTATGTCTTTTGTCGTAAAGAGCAGTATGATTAAACTAGAGTAGATAGAATCACAGTATTCCTTGAGAGAAACAAGTGTCCTTAATTTTAATAGAACTGGAAATCTTAGTGTACAGACAATAAGTAACAATGTACCTCCTTTCTCTTCAAGATAGACATATAGCGATAGACATAAGCGAAATAACTTAGGCAGAAGGCTTCGATTTTAAGCATAAACAGCCTTCTCCTTTGAAATGAAACAGCGACAACTTTATACAGCGTAGATGAGTTGATCTTCTTCTCCTTAAGCACAGAGTGTGCTTGTTACGCGCAGTGTTGTGATCGTTAATCTGAGAACAGATTGATAGGATTGATGGTGCGATTTCCTCCATGATTGAAGCACAATCCACCGTTGTGGAAAGATGTGTTGGAGCATCCGATAGCCGCGCACAACACTCTACGCTTCGCCTTGGATACTTTCTTTGGCGCTTTCGGAGATTGGGTGAACAGGAGCTGCGTAGGATTAATAGTATGGGTGGTCTGACTCGCTCCATTCTTCTTTCGGGATAATTTCTTTGGACGGGGTGCCATCTTGATTACATCTAAATCAAGTGAAGATGATTGCCTCTTCTTGGTTGAGGAGATGACTTGATCAGCAGCTGCAGCGGCGTCAACAGCGGCGGAGGCCGAATTGTGAGAGGAGTCGGAGATTGTTCTTCGAGGACGATACATGGATGATAAGTAGCTGAAGTCGCCTTTACCCAGCACACTGCCGTCTTGATCTTGATTTTCAGGGGAAGGCGGCGCATCGTTGGCCTGCGCTGCTAGAATGACGGCGCCGACATCGTCTAGATTGTCCTCCAGTGACACACATCTTTCTCGAGGATGGCTGTTGTCAGGAGATGGCAATATTGAGGAGGAGGAGCTGTCCATTGTTTCTATGCTGTTTGCTGTTTGCTGTTTGCACTTGTGGTTGTGGTTTGTTGAAAAGTGAAAGTATGGCGCTTTGTCCTTCTCGCTCAAACGCAAATGTTGTGCGGCGTGGTGCAGAAAACAACTTTCTCGCGAGATTTTGAATCCAGCATCGTCACAGCGGCTTTCGCGTCCTTCTTCCGTTTCCAATCAAGGAAAGACAAAATGCAAAACCACATTCTCTAGAGAGACAGCCGAAAGTTATCCCTTTGAGACGTACTCCTATATTTTATCATTTTATTTCAAAAGCTTGTTGGGAGAGGATAACCTTAAGCCCAAAAATCTAAAATCGCGAAAGATTCTATGTCTAAGATTCTAAGTACATACGTCTAAATAAAAGATTCTAAGTCTAAGTAGAAGTATTCTTGTCCGCGAAAGATTCGAGTCTCACTTCTCAGAATAGAAGGCCTTTCGAGTTTCGAATAGGGACACAGGTACATGCTTCTATAGGATACAGTCCTAGAGGGTAACTAAAATACTTATATAGGTATCTATATTCCTTATGGTACCCTCATATTATGTAGCTGTACACTGGATCCTATCTAGGGGTACATACTTATCCAAGCTTCGGTAGAAGATTAGAGCTGTAGTTCTTTTGATTATGGTGGTGATGGATGGAGCTTGGGTCACCCTGGTCCAGCGGCTTCTTAAGGTCTCTTCGCCTTTTACCATTTCCCCTCATAATTATATGTGATTATTTGTTACCTACAAGTACTACCTACCTAAACACATCACCAAACCATTTTTGTTAGCCACTCATCACACAAAATCCACAAAATCCATCGCCACCATGGCGGTACTTCGCCGCACGCTAGTACCTCAGGGAGTGGTCGGCTACCCGTAACAAACACATTAAATCGTCTCTAATACGTCTTTAGAATCGATTTAGTCTGTTTGTTCCGGGTACACAGTCAATATTGAGAGAGCTAGAGAGTATTTTCAGCGGCAGTGTCGTGTGTTGTGGAAATCAATGGGGTCAACAGTACCGACGCTCTTTCTAGGTGAATTTCTTCATCGACGGTGCCGAGATCACATCCTACCGGTGAATGATTTGTAACATGGGATCTCCGTGGCCAAAGAGACGCACCGCTACCCTGATCCGCTTCGAGAACTCCTTCGACACGGAGATGCGTCATGTCTGAAATAAATATCATATCGCCACTTCAACATGCGCTAGTACCTCAGGAAGTGGTGAATTACATGGACTTGACACATTAAACCGTCTCTTATGCTTCTTTTGAATCGATTAGACCTATCAAGTCCATCTAATTTGAAAGAATTGAGCGATGTAGAGAATATCTTCAGCAGCAGTGTCGTGTGTTGAGTAAAAAAGATCTTGCTGTGGATTGTCACCCTCTAGACCAACGCCTACCTCAAGAGCAGTGCCGATAGCGCATCCATCATGCGACCATCATCGCCGAAATGGAAAAGGGCAATAGTAACATCAACAGAGTCAATCGTAGTTATCTACTTGATGCATATCAGAAATTAGAATTAAGATGCTGCAGCGAAGGGAGGTCGGTTTACTCAACAATCAACAACAGGCATCCTTGATGAATTCGTCACTTTATGTGCTTATGTTAGCATCTGTTGTTATCACAGGGAAAGACCCCCAGAAAGACAATAAATATTATAGACGTAGGTGAGATTGTATAGTGCATCCATTAAAAGTTGTGCCGTCAAGAGAATCTGACTTTGTCGCATATGTTTTAGAAGAGGGAAGAGCTCAATAGAGTGTTGAGTCTTTATCGTGACTTCATGTTATTGCAAAGACGATTCATTACACATGGTTACAAAATAATGTTCATTAGTATTCATACCTACATATTTGAATTTATTACAATTGAAGGTTGTACCCAAGAGGTTGGTTAACGGTTACAATGACTTAGACACTGAAATCTCACACACTCTTATTCCATGGTATGGAAGACGATGGCTGTTGATGGTACTGTTTTGCACTCTAGTACATATTATCATGCTGCGTGGGTGTTAAGGGACGGAAGTGACGGAAGTCATGGTGAAAAGAAGTAGTTCATGGTAGCTCATCTATTAGTCTGCCCTCGGGGGCATGCCCACAAGTTTCTCTAAAATGGAGACAAAAAGGTAAAACAGAAAAAAGATGTTATGAAGCAATATCTCGATTTTGGACCAGGGTGGGGTATTTTCGGTTTCTTGGCCTGCGCGCCTTTTCCAGGGGTCACTCCAGCGGGGAAACGGGGCGCCCCCTCCATCATTTTTCTAGCCGTGTCACACACTTTTCAAAATTTGATCACTTTGCACACCAGAACCATGGCGGAGGCGGCGGCTATGGTATGGAGCGGAACGTCGGTCGGCATCACTAAATGCCGGCGGCGATGTCCTCAGTGGACCGATATGACCTCATGACGTGAAGGAATTTCTGCCAAAGCGCCCAGAGCCTTTATTTTGGGTGTCGCCTACCCAAAGTGACCGTTATTTTGTAAAAAATGCAACAATGCACCGGCCCCCTCATGAACAGAGGACCTTTTGGCCATATTCACTCTTCCATTACTACCCTATTCGATAGAAGTGATGATATAACAATAACTGACGAGTTGGTTTCGTTTTAATCCGTGAGGAACCGCCGATATGAGACCCCTTGATTGTCCAACGATACAGCGTGGCTTATCGCAAAAATACAGCACAACGTACAAGAGGAGAGGTGTGGGGATGATACAACAAATAGAGCGAGATTATATTTACAACACGACAACATAGTGGGTTTGATGGACCTAGTGGCGTCTTGTCTCCATATGGTGCGGCTCAGGTGACATTATGGCCATGTTGTGGTAGCTTGTGTCAGTAATTATTACTTACACAACACTTTGAGGGAGGGCATTATATTGTACTTTGAGCGGCGGAGGAGATAATGATCAAGATAATGATCAGGACTGCGGGAACACGCAACAATATTTTGACAAGCTTGTGAGGAGGATTATACTTTAATGGGCTATCATTGATGCTGTCTTTTGCTGGTACTCCTTTCATCATCACTCCAATACTACGGTTTTGGTGCTTGCAATCAATCTGAGGCGTCGGGTGACTTACAATTCAGCAGCAGCGGCAACGTGAGTGTTGATAACAGCGCCATCTCTTCGCAAGGAGTCGGTAATTTCCATTGCTATCATCGAGTCAAAGAGGCGGCATTCTGTGCATCCACTAAGGAACGAATCTGCTGTTGAAAGAAGATGAACAGGGTCTCAAACAAACAATATACGCAACCGCAGGTAGAAGGTATCAATTTGGAACTAGAGTTTTCAACCGTTTGTTGAGAAATACTGCACTGGATGGAGGGTGTGGCGACATTATCGAAGGAGGTTTGTCAGCTAGAAGAAAAGATAGTCTATTGGACGCATCTGGGGTGTAACATGTGTCTTCCTGTCGACCTATTCAACAATCAACATAATAATAACAATGTAGAACAAAATTCATGTAATAAACCTAATTTTAATGGTTGTATTATCATTGTAGACGCAACCTTCACCAAGCACTTACCATGTCTTCTATGTTACATGTTGATAATAATATATGTGTTACAGGCCGCAGCAGATAATAAAGAGCAAGGTAGCTTTAACCTTGCGTTATCACATAGACACTGGACCATATTGATTGTTAAGTTAGGAGAATGCAATATTATGTGTACTTGCATAGGGTAATACCATCAATTGAGGTTTCATGCCCACACATGAATCTGGTCACTATCATAAAAATATGACACCCTCAAGAGACATGGCCTATTAGCAATGCCGAGGCAAATACCATGGCGTTATGACCACCCATATCGGTCATCTATATCAATATAAAGCAGGGAGTGCCGCGGGGGGCCTTATGAATCGATTATTGTATTCCCCCTATGACAATATTTGCAGCTTCCACCCAAATAGACCAAAAATCGATGCCTACGATGTGGTCGCAAATACGTTTGTTACGAAGAGATTTGGCAAACTTCCGAAAACACCATTGGATTCTGCATCAAAATATGGTCTAGAAAGAGTATTACCGATGAATTATATCCACAAATAATTGTGATATGGACTCTCTGCTCCATTGATGTCGAGGCAGAGGTCTTCGTGAGATGTGGTTTTTCACAAAAAAAAGAGCGGGAGGAGCGCGCAGGCCAATAGCTCAAAATACCCAAGCTCCATAGAGGGAGGTGGGCGGGCTCAAATTTTGCTGCGGTGTTTCTCCTCCTCCTCCTCCTCCTCCTTCGTCAGATAATTTTTGAATTTGGGAGTCCGTCTCTACTGGAGTTTAGAGCCGAAGCTTGCTGCTGCCGCACACAATTTATTTGTTGTGCGCGCGCCCAAGCAAATCAAAATCAAAGGAGCCAAAAGCAAGTGACAAGTGAAAAGAACACATGTCCACCATGATGGCCGCTCCTACACCCTCCCAGCAACAACAGCTTGCACCCCTCTCCGCCCAAACGTCTCTCAAACGATCGAGAATCCTATTTGACGCCTCATCTTCTTCAACTAACGACAATACCACTAATAAATCTGCAGCTCACACAACTCCACTAGCCGCAGCCACTCAAGCATTCGTACCCCCTCTATTCGACTCTCAACTCCACCAACAAACCATCAAACGCAAAATACGATTACAGTATCCTGGAGAATATTCCAATTTGGCATTTCAGGCAGAAGAGAATGAATTGGATGCAGCAGGTGGTTCTGAGAAACAGCAGAGAAAAGAAACGGCAACGGCACGTGCAGTGAGAGAAATTCGAAGGGAGGCTTTGGATAGGTTGAGATCTGGTGAAGATTATGTTGACGCTGGAGTTGGTGATAATAGTGATGTTGGAGCGGAGGGTAGGTTGGTCATTCATCGTGAGGTTGACATGAAATCATCTATAATGAATAATCAAGGCGGTGTCGTCGGTGAAGGTGCCATGATAATTTCTGGAAGCAACAATACAACAGATACATCTACCACTACAAACCAACAAAAGGGACAACCAATCCGATCAGGTGGAATTCTGGTAAAACGAGATGACGATTCCACCAACACAACCATTCCAACACCCAAATGGCACGCCCCATGGAAACTATCCACCGTCCTTTCCTCCCACCTCGGTTGGGTCCGCTCCATCGCCTTTGATCCACACAACACCATGTTCGCCACGGGTGGAAATGATCGCGTGATTAAAATATTCGACCTGGCCAAGGCATGTGTGGCTTCTCAAGATGCATTAAAGATTACATTGACAGGACATATTAGTCCGGTGCGTGGATTGGCGTTTAGTGAGCGTCATCCGTATTTGTTTTCAGCGGGGGAAGATAAATTGGTCAAATGTTGGGATTTGGAAACGAATCAGGTTATTCGACATTATCATGGACATTTGTCGGGTGTGTTTGCATTGACGCTGCACCCTACGTTGGATTTGCTTGTTACTGGTGGACGGTGAGTGCTTTTCTTGTTGTGTCAACTCTCTGAAATTCATGACTTGATCTTTTTCTAACATAGTATTCATGTTTTCTTTTCTGTCTCTCTCTCTCTCTCTCTCAGTGACGCTGTAGCACGTGTATGGGATATGAGAACCAAACATCAAGTGCATTGTTTGACAGGGCATGACAACACTGTTGGGGCATTATTAACCAAGAGTACAGATCCTCAAATTGTCACCGGATCTTATGATTCAACAATAAAGTTGTGGGACCTAGCCGCGGGGAAGTGTATGACAACACTCACCCATCACAAAAAGAGTGTAAGGGCGTTGGCTATGCCGTCGTATGAGAATACGTTTATTTCTGGTGCTGCTGATTCGCTTAAGAAGTGGGTGGGGAGTGATGGACGCTTCATCAAGAGTTTTACAGGGCATAAAGGTGTGATTAATGCAATGGCTGTGAATGACGATGGAGTGTTGTTAAGTGGAGCTGATGATGGTAGCATGAATTTCTGGGATTACAATACTGGACATTGTTTTCAACAGTCCATGACGGTCGCACAACCTGGAAGTTTGGATGCCGAGAATGGTATATTTGCGGCTGAGTTCGATCTGACTGGGACGCGATTGATCACTTGTGAAGCTGACAAAACTATCAAGATATGGAAAGAGGATGAGCATGCATCAGAGCTAACCCATCCAATTGATATGAAGAGTTGGCGTAAGAAGTGTATTGCGGAAGCAAAGAAACGCTACTGAGAAGATCAACTAAAAGTTATATATTTATTTTTCACTTCTCCTCTTGCACAATGCTTCTGGCTGTCTAAGTAAGTTCGCAATTACTTACCGGAGTAAAGCCATGTATGACGAAAAAGCTATGATGAACAAGAGGAGCGTAAAGATCAATAATCAACATTCATTTCTCTTTTATGTTAAACGTATACACAAACTTTTCTGAATCTCTACAAAATTTAAGCTTTCTCTTCAGCTTCTTCGGCAACAGCTTCAGCGGCCTCTTCTTCGGCCTCATCAGTGCCTTCTGCCTCTGCCTTCTCTTCGTCCTCCTCATCCTCGGGGAGACCAGTGTGCTCAGCAAGTTGATCAACCTTGCTCTTCAAGTACTGCATATCTTCAGGGAGGGAGGCCAAGGCGGCATTTCTAGAGGTACGCCTGTCCAAGAACGCGATGAACTTCAAACGACCATCCTGTCTCTTCCACCACCAGGCGAAACGGATGATGCCCAAGGCAACAGCAATGACGATGATCGTTCCCAATACAGTCCATCCAACCTTCTTCTGAACGAACAATTCGGAGATACCCAAAAGAAGAAGAGGGCAGATGAAGAAGACCACAATGATGTAGAGTGGGGGGATCGCCTTTGATCTGCGAGTCCACTTTCCAAGTTCCCTGGCTCCGTTCAAAGGAATCTTGCGCATGAAGGGAATGGGGTACCAGATGATGATACCAGAAATGTTGAAGAACAAGTGGCAAAGGGCGACTTGAAGGGCAGCGACACTATCAGATACCAAGGAAGCGAGAAGACCAGTGATAGTTGTTCCAATATTGGCTCCAAGAGTAAGTGGAAGCATCTGCTCGAGCTGAATAACACCGAGACCAACCAAAGGAGTCAAGACTGAGGTAGTAATAGAACTTGACTGAACCAACACGGTGATAGCACCTCCGATGACGATAGCTAAAACTCCAGGAACGTTGGTGGCCTTGTAGATAATACGGGTTGACATACCCATCAAACCACGTTGCAAGACATTGACCAATCCCATCAAGCAAATCAACAAAAAGACGAGGGAGAGGACGAGGCACACTCCACCGGCAATTGAATCATCTTGCTTAGTAGCACCATTTTGGAAGAAAGCAGGGCAGCCATATTTCTTGTCACATGTGATAAGACCAACGCGACCACAGTCAACACCTTTCTCTTCGCCATCTCCGCACTTGTTGGCGCAGGACTTGTAATCTTCAATACCATCAACACAGTAAACGGGGTAGTATGCATCGCAGTTCTCAACCTTTCCAGTGGCAATATCCTTGATAACGTTCTTGTTGGCCTTGAGCACACGTCCAGCAAGAGGGGAGACAATCTTCTTGATGGGTCCCGTCCACTTGTCATCATCTTTAACTTGATCTGGGAGCATGATACTGGTGAACCTCCTCAAGTAGCCAGTGATGAGCTCGAGGGGGAAGAGGATAGCCACAGTCAAAAAGTTGAAAAGATCGTGGACAGTGGCTCCAGCGAAGGCGCGCTCCAATTGAATTCCATCGGCCATCTGACCCATGGAAATGATGGTGTTGGTGACTGATGTACCAATGTTGGCACCCATGATCATGTAAATACCGGTGTTGATGGACACGGCGTCGGATCCAACAAGGGAGACAATAATGGAAGTGGTAGTACTGGAAGACTGGACGAGGGCGGTGGCAAGCTCACCAATAACAAGAGCAGCGACAGGGTTGACATTATCACCCATGATACCTCCGGCAGTACACCCACCGAGGACCTTGGCAGAGTTTCCAAGCAACTCAAGGGAGAAGAGGAAGAAGTAGAGGAAGAACAATGCGGCGCAGACTCCGAGGAAGACCTTTCCCCATTCCATGGGGGTGTGCACACAGCAGGCACGTCCTACTTCGGCCCATGTGGCGTTACCAATGTCGCCCATTTCTTCTTCTTGGAAGTCAACATCTCCAAAGTGGGTGGAGCCGGTTTTGCGCATTTTGCGTGAGTTTTGATCGGTGAGTTCTGCCGTGATAGGCTCATCGGGGTAGACGGGATCAGCAGTGACCATTGTCTGTGATAGTTGATAGGAAAGTAGAATGTGAGAACGTGAGTTATCAGTGAGTCATCGTCAGGCCAATTTTCATATCATAGGCAATCAATTCCCATTTAGAAAAGTCATTGGCGTAAATCAATGACAACTCAGACGTTGCCGCAACGAGTCACTGCCATTACTAGGCGCATTGCCTACAGCGGTGGATTGCAATGGAGCATGATGTTCATTACTTACGTTTGATGCTTTGATTCAAATAATTATGACAGCAGTGGATGCAATGGTACCTATGTTGTGGATTTTATGAAAGATTCCGTGTGATGTGGTAGGTGATAATCAATGCGCCGCAACTTTGGGCGCAAAGTGCACCGGTTCTCCATGAATCTTCCCTGAATCTTCCGCGAATCTTGATCGTCCACGAAGGAATTAGTACTCAAATTTGCGGACAGACCTCACAAGAGCATAACTAACTACGACCAAGGAACCCTTGGCAGAACATCCATCACCGTTCAACTTACCGTTCTCCGTTCTCCGTTCACTCAACTTTGATGAGTGGCTGTGCGGTGTGATGGCGGCCTTCTTTCTCTTCACAATGAATCTTTGGAATGATGGATACTTACTGATGATCTGATGGATCCTGATGACCCGCTCTTGAGCCCAAGAAGTCATTACTGTATGTCTTGGCATCTGTACTTCCGGTATCAAGTGCATTGCTAAAAGTAGGTATGACCCTGGTATGACCGGAGATGGCCGGCTTAGCTTGCCAGCACCAAACTGGTTGTTCAAGTTGATTCAAGCAAGCTAGAGCGGCTCTACTTGCTTTTGGGGAGAGAACGCACCTGAACTCCTTTAAAAGTATCACATGAAAGCGAACTCTGATGATCTCAACGGGAAATTTTCAAGAGTTCTCAAGTAAAAGCTAAGTGTTCGTAAAAAAAAGTTTGCATCCGTACAAATGCAAGAGCACTCCAGCGGATATTTAGCGGAGTTCTCAACATGACAATTGCATGCATGATGGCGGAGTTCTCAAATGCATGCTGTACATACTACAAGACGATGCATTCATATCTTGATTTTAGATGATGAGTAGCTTCGTCTATCGTTGCAACTGTGGAAAGTTCAAAGCAAAGCTCACTGGCTTGCCAGCAGTCTCTGCCGTTTGCCACTGTCACTCTTGTGTCGCTGCTGGGCAGTACGCAGATGAAAAGTTTGGGTCAAAAAAGAAGAAGAACACTTCGGTTCTGCGCAATGGAGGAGCCTACATAACTTCCTTCACGGCGTCAAATGTAGAATTCGATCAACCTGATTTTACTGATGTGGAACAACATGTGGATTTGTTGGGATGGTTGAGAATTGGTCCGCAAGGTGATCCATTCCGTGCCTATACAAAGTGTTGTGGTACGTTGGTATTCATGCATGCAAAGAAATCACTGCCAACCTATTGTGGCTTGAATGGGAACTGTATTTATTTGAACGATGGTGTAACTCCCTTCCAGCCATCAACTGAACCAATGAATATAATGACCAAGTTTGCATTTGATGCGGAAAATGTGCCTGAACCTAAATGCAATTATGTCACGTGGGGGTTGGCGTGGAATGTTCTCAAAATTCTCAATCCATTTGCATCGGGTACCTTCAAAGGCAAGGATGCCATGTTTTATAATGAGAAAAGTACATTAGATACTGTTCCTATCACTTGGGAATGAAAGAAGTGTGAATGTTGTAATATTAAAACTGATTAGTAAATGGAAGAAAAGATGTTTTTCTATCTTGTTACGTAATTGCATTCTCTTGAAAAGAATGCATATTCGGTTAGATATTCTTGTACGATAGCACTTCATTGTGCACCGAGACAATTACATTTTATCAGAACTCACATCGCCGACACCATTTTTTCATGTGCAGTTGCGGTCTGTAGTAGTAACACTTTTTACTCGTAAAGTCACCGCTACAAATCCACAGCTTTTTTCCAAAACTTGAGCTCTACACGTTACACATCGGCAGCAAGAAAGAAGATCTTTGGTTACAACCCTCTTCTTACTCATAAAGCGTCGAAGAATTATCTCATTTTGGAATCTTCTACATGCTCTCTTTTCATATTCTTACTGTTGTAGCAGCTGATTCACGAGTCAATACATCCGCCGCATCATCCGTCCTAATGCGCTCTAGCTGCTCCACCACAACACTATCAACTTCATCTTCACCATAAAAATTTCTTTCAGATCCATCTGTTATACCGCCCGACAATCCCACAGATGCCATGTAAATAAATGCCGCAAGAAGTACAACCGCTTGGATGCCGATGGTGCGCTCAAAGTTGCTCGCCAGGTTGAATTCTCGCTCTCGTTCTCTTTGTAGGTTGGTAGAGGGTGATGAAGATTGTTCATTATTATTTCTGTTGGTGAATAAAGTTGAGGAGGGTGCTCCAGTAAACTTTCGTATCGGCTGTGGAGGTGTTGAGTTGTCGCTGTTGGTATTACGAATGTCATAAATTTCGGATGAGTCATCATTTCCTATAGAGTTACGGCGGTCGTCAGAGAAATCTTCATTGTTTTTGGAGGAAGCAGCTCTGGTGAAGGATCTCATTATGCGTTGTGTAGCAGTAGGAGGTCTCATCTGAAAAGCTCTGCAGGATGTTGCCGTCAGCGTTACCATTACGAACAGCAGAATCAAGAATGATCTAGAGAAGACGAGGCCACCACTGCTCTTAGCGTTGGTTGCCTTCGTCATCATGGGACGGTGGATAGGAGAATACGAGAGGTGATAGTTGCCCTACTAACAACACAAGAGAGGTAGCTTGGCTTGCTTCGCTTGGCACTTGCAAGAACAGCGCAAAGCGCACTCCAGAATCCAGAGGCAAGAGGCGGCGCAGTGGCAAGAGTCAGCGCCACCCTACATAGGATCTTCAGACACCTGTCTGAGTCACTTGGAGGACTCAGCACATGTGGTCTCTGCACATGTGCAGAGTCCCTCTGAAGAGGACTCCCACATGTGACCAAGGGAATAACTATGGGGATACGACAGGGTCATTTTACGCGGGGCGCGCCAGAATGACTTGTTCAGAGTCGATTTCGTCACAAAAATCGAGAATTTTTGCTCTCTGCTAGCTTTCACCATGTTAAATGATCATTCGTAATGCCCTAGTAGATCGACGAGATTGATTCCATTCACCAGTAACAGACTGCAGTTGTGTTCTACACCCATAGCCCCACCACTTGAATGCTGGTTTGACGTCGAAATTCGCTATACTCGCTGAGAACGAGCTCTCGCAAAATCACCCATCGACACAAAACGCCGAAATCAGCATATCTTGACATCACACCACAATAATAGTCGAATCGACTCCGATGACGATGAATATGTCATCCTATTCAATCTTTTGGATAGATTCCAAGGATTGGACGAGACGCTGGCTGCAATCAAGAAGCATGATGCCGTGAAACGATTCAAAAAGAAGCAGAGTCGTTGTGCTGTACTATCACACCTCGCTAAACGAAGTTGGTGAATAAGTAGTGAATGACTGTTGAAACAAACCGGCACACTTTTGAGTAGGAACGATGATGGGATGAAAGCTATTGTGGGTGTATGGGTTGATAATAGTTACACAAGGAAGTGCCATCTATCTTGGAAACTGGTGGGGGGGGGGGAGACTATGCAAGGAAATACGATGCAATATTTTTTTGCAGCACGAGGGGGAAGAAGGCACATGTGATCAAGCGGCTCCAATATCGCACAATGATCGAGAGGAAAGTAGAGACCGCTTCATCTGTGGAAACGACATAGAATGTGCTAAGGATACGAAAAGAAGGAGGATGAATCAGCATTTGAGAAAACGAGGAACAAGCAAAGTGATGTGCATTACGACGAAGTGTCTGTAGAAATAGGGGTCAATTAATGGATCACCTACGTCTACGTAATGACACTGAGGCACTGAAGTCAAAAGAGGATAAAATGAACAGAGTCAGTTCGAAGAAGAAGAGGAGGGGATGATGTACATGACTTCTAGCAGCTGATTCGTGTGGCGCAGCTATGTTTGGCTCAATTAAATAATAGAGATGAGGTGAACGAATGAATGAATATAATTAAATGTCATATTGTATACTTTATTCTGTGTCACTTTCAATACTCTGCTTCGTTGCGGAGCATGACCGGCATCAATCCTCCGTTTCCAAAGAATCGCTTCTCATTTCCACCAGCCGAGTTACATTAGAGGAGCACTGTGTGATCTCATCACCGCATGATCATTGCTTAGGTTTTGGA